>PVIU01008601.1:0-55952 GCA_004026605.1 Ondatra zibethicus
GGGGGGGAACTGTGTTTGGGATGCAAAATAGATAAATAGTTAAATAAATATTAGAAAATAATGGGATGTATGAAATCTGAAATATATATCATTATTCTGTAAGTGACCGCTCATGCATCCTGCTCTCAGTCATCTCCATCAACTCATTGGATAGGCACATTGACCTTCGGCTATCTATTTGGGCTACATTGAGTTATATTTCTCACTAATAGTTCTTCATCGACTTCAGATGCTGTACAACATTTAAGTGTCCTCTGTGAAGTGAACCATATTTTGTGCTCCCATGGTATGTAAACATACAGCTCTGAAGGTATTCCTATTCACTGGAATAGGCATAGGAGTGAAACCAAGCAACTGTGGTTTCTTAGTCACACTTTGTCACCTTCAAATGATGTTTGAGAAGGCTCCATTTAACTCTTCCATGTATTCTCCCCGGTAGTGTGTGTTTCCCTAGGTTTTGAGCTCTCCTCCATGAGACTTTGAGACAGTAAAATGGAAAACTGGTGGTTGGAGTTCCACAGTCATATTGACTATTGGTGTTTTTAGCCTGTTCCTTCACCTTCTTGAGCATCAATTTCCTCCCTATCTGTTCTGAGAAACAATACCTTCTTTAGGTGGATACTGTAAGGATTTGGTGGTATCCATACTACTTTTGATACTATTTCAAATACGGATTGTGTACATTGAAGGCTTTTTATAACAGTTGTAAAAGTTGGATGATATTAACTATAGTAACAATTGTTATTATACTCACAACTCTTTCCCTACTCATCTTTCAAATGTGAAAGGTTGGGTGGATTTGTGGGTCACTTTTCTATAAAGATGTTAAGTGTAGACATCTCGTGGATTCAGAGTAATAGCTCTTGCCAAGAGGATTCCACACAGAACTGGGGTCTGGCACCCCATAGTTCAGCTACAAGATAGGGTTCTTGAATTGGCCTGACCCTTGCATTCTTAGAGCCATGCTGCCTGGGCACCCCTGTGAAGCTGTACCCAGCACTAACCTCTGAAGTGCAGGTCAGGAGAGAAACAAAGTAGACTTTTCCAGGGGTCCCTCTGCCTGGGTGCCTCCCTTCCTCCCTGGAGCCTAGATCTGGAGAGCACCTTGGGGTCACTGGGAAGCTGCCTGAACTGTCCATCTCTGTAACACCAAAAGCAAGGATTCCCTAACAACTTATTTGTTTTGGAAAAGCTCTCAATTGTAAAGCAACCACTCTGCAAATAATACTCAGTTGTTAAAAGCTGAATTAAAGGGAAGTATTTCTTTAAATCAAAATAGATGAAAAGGATCCCAGTTTAGAGGGATTTTTGCCCATTTTGGAAAGTCATAACTAAAGTGTTGAACAGTAAATTATGGAATAAATATTTACTCTGAAACATGATTTTAAGCAAGAGTTGAAGTAAGGTAGCTTAATGTCTAGGTCTATAGGCACATTAAATGTCTATAATAAGGAAAGCACATTAAGGAAGCATATATTAAGTATTGTAACAGAAAAATAGAAAACACAATGTTGGGTACTAAGGCGTTGTAGATAGACACTAATGTTCAATAGTGTCTTTCCAGTCCCCGAGTGAAGGCAAACACCCTCATCCTCTAGTGAGCATATGTTTACACTCGTAGGTTTGCTGCTGAGTGCTGACACAGTGGGTCGCTGAGATGTGTGCTTAGTACCAGCATGCACCAGTGTGCTAGCTTCTGTATGCTGTAACTTGCACATATCCAAAAAGATTTTGAAGATGGTTTTGTGACTTACAGTGGAGTGTTAGCAGACACGGGTCTCAATTGTGTTTTTTTTTTTTCTCTCCTGTCCCCCATACTGTCTCTTGTTGGAGCTGACTGTGTGCCTCTGACCTTTATTTCTGACCATGTGGTAATGCTAAACTCTTCTCACAGATAAACTTGTCATTGTTTTTCTAGAGTTTACATTCCTAAGAATAAACGTGACTTTGGATATTTTTATGTGCTCTCTACGTTTTTAAGGTGTTGAAATAAACTGGAGTTGAGTTTTTTGAAGTTTTGTACGTTTGTATAATGTTCTCCATATGCAGTACTTTATACACCCTGTTTCCTCTTGTTTCATTGAAATAAAAACTAAAAAAGTAATTTTCCAGATCCATTTTATTCATTAAAAACTGCTGTAAGAGTTTGTGAGCTTCGCAGTGGGAGGGACAGAAGTCAGCGTGGGAGAGCCCAGCTGCTGGGAGCTGCTGGCGTTAGCCGGCCAATGACTTTCACTCCTGGCTCTATATCTCAGGATGAGGAGCTGGGAGACCTGTTAGTGTCCATCCAAAGGTGAGCTCCGGGTAGGGAGAGAATCTTGAAGCATGGCCAAAGTGAATAGGACTGCCTTTAACTTCAATGAGTTTATTTCTGAGTGCAGAGGGTTGCCTCGAGACCTGAGCACAGGCCTTTAGGTGTGGTCGGCAGAGCAGAGTTGGGCTGCTGCTGGCTTCTGGATGGTAAGATACATCCCAATATTTCATTTATTGGAGGCAGGAGATCCCAGTGGCATTCCTGATCTGCATTTTGTATCCTGAAACAAGCCCCATTAAAAAGAAACCATTCTAGTGGGCAGTTGATTATGTATGTGACTAATTCCTGCTAACCTAAGCAAAAACTTCCTTAGCTACTCTTAGAAGATGGCCTGACAATTTAAAGACTTGTAACTGGATCTTGTGACATGAGCAGTCTTCTAGTGACACAGAGTCCCTGGCACGCAGCTGGCTCCCCTAGTAGAGTCGGACTTTGTTAATACCTGCATGCCCACTCTATAGTCATTTATAAGGACTGAAATCATTCCATAATTTCTTTTGGGTGATTGTGGCTGTAATAGCTGATTCATCACTTAAGTACTCAAAACAGTCTTTAAAAGTGAGCAACACCCCATTTTACAAAAGAGGAAACTGAAGTTTTCAGGGAGCAGGTGCCTTGCTCAAGGTCACCAAGTGCTGGGTGGCCACACCCAACCTTGAACAGCTCTCTTATTGCTCAGTAAAAGGATCCTAAGTCCTGTCAAACGGACATTTATTTAAACTCATTTAGTCCATCTTAAAGTAAAATTTTAATGAAACTAAATTATGCCATATTTTGTAGAATATGAGATAATTGTGCTTTATTGGTAATTAGAATGCTAGTTATTGCTGTATTTAAAATATACTAATTCAAATTAAAATAAATTGTTCCTTCGCTTTTTAGACTGGTAAAGATTGGAACTGGTATTTGTATTTATCTGGAGAAATCCTTAGTGTCTGAGACAATTGGTGGGAATGTAAATTGCTACAAATGGATTAATGAGCAATTCAGCAGAATCTTTACCCATGCCTTTGACCTAGTAATCCTACCCTATAACTGTTCTACTCTGTTTTGCATTAAATTTGGTTGTTTGTAATAGGATAAAAAGTCAGGACTTTAAATGTCTCAATTAGTACATATAGTGGGATATGGTATAGCCATTAAAAATGTGAATCTGTATATGTTGTATATAGCATGAGCCCATTTCATTATATTTATGTTGAATGTGTGTGTATATATTACATATTATGTATATTATGTATAATATACACACATACACACAACATTCATGTGTGTTTTTTGATACCAAGGAAGAATACTGTTTCTCAAAATGTGGTCTAAAGACAGGCTTGGGACTCAAGAAATGGATCAGCAGCTAAGAGTGCTTGCTGGTCTTCAAGAGGACCTGAGTTCAGTTCCCAGCACCTACATCTGGTGGCTCAACCAACTCCATTTCCAAGGGATCCAATGCCCTCTTCTGGCCTCAGTGGACACCCAGACACATACAGCATATACTTATACAGACGACCACACAAACATGCACGTACACACACACATACATACACCACATATAAATAAATAAGTCTTAACGACAACCTATGTTGTGAAAAACTGATGCTTTGAAAATGGAGATTCTTGGGTTTGTGCTAATTCCCAAGAATCATAATCACTGTGTGTGAAACTTGGAAACCTGTATTTCTAGTAAGTTCCTCAATTTAACATAAAGTTTGTCCCAGTAACTACCAGTAGTGGATTAGGTATTTGGTGGTGGGTTGTTGTTAGAAAAGACTTCTCAAAGAGATCTGGTATTTTCAGTGGGGCTTCTCGGTTGTCAGGGGCGTCCCTGACAGAGACCTGTAGTGAAAGACAAATTGTTCTGACATTTTAAAAAAGACTTATTTCCTGTATGCAAGTACATACCCATTAAGTCAACAATCTCTTTTTAAAACATCTTTGCTACTATTTAACTTCAGATGACTTGTCAACAAAGCAAAACTAAATAGAACTCACTTCATGAAGGGTCACCTTGGCGTCTCTGGCTGCAGCAAGGAGTAAGGTACTTGCAGAACTTGGGATCTATGTGCAAATGAGTGTCTCTGTCATGAGGGAGGGATTGGGTTTGGAAGAGTTAATAGTTAGGATTCATGGTGGCAGCGGGAGGGAGAGGAGGGGGGTCATAAAGAGCCTTGCTAAGTCAACCATTGAGAAGCAACTGCTAGGATTGCAGATTATTATTTCCAATTCATTTAGTGCAAAGAAAGAGAAATGGAGATGCTTCGTGCATTCACTTCATTCATTTACATTCTACTCTTTCCTGGACACAGAGTTCCTGGAATCAGTAACTAAGCCAGGCTGATAACGGGCAGACCTGTCCTCTCTAAGCCATTCTGACACTGCCCATTAGCTGGGGTTCATGGGCTTGAATTACTGCCCTTTTACAAGGGTGGTAAGTCAGTGTATGGCAGAGTGTATCCAGGTGTGTTTACTGACTTCTCAGGGCTACCCTGAAGATCCCCACAGTTTTTTTCTGAAGCGCCTTGACCCTAACAGCCCTTGAGCATAACTGTTTGCTCTAGGACGGTCACTATGTTGTGCTGTGTTTATGTTTTCCCTAGCGAGTACGTACTGCACGATAGAGAGTAAGATGTGTTCTACTAGATGGACTCTGACTCTAGTCCAGGAAGGCAGCAAAAACACAGCAGACTGTATTGCTTCTCATGCATTCAAGGGAAGTTGGGAAACCTGTTCCCTCCCATTCACCTGCATGGAGAAGAGAGTAAAGTGTGATTACTGTGATTCTTAGGCATGTATCTGCATAAATATATTGCAAATATAGACATCATGTTTTCTTTTCCTCAGAGCGATAGTGGAGCGGAATGATTTTTTTACGCTAGTGTTTGGCATTAACTTTGTTGTTACTGTTGTTGTTTTCTGCCATATCATTCTCTCCTGTGTATCTGCTGCACTTGAGTGATGATGAGACTCAAAACAGATGACAAAATGGGCAAGACCTGTCTTCTGTATTTCACATTCTCCTTCCTTCACTAGCTGTGGCTGTGGCTGGGCGCACTGCTGTGGAATGCCGAGCCATCGGGGGTGCTCATCTGAACCCTTGCTCATTGTTTAACCTGCACCTTTCTACTCCTGACCTCCACATAATTGTCAGTTACAGTTTCTTCTCTCCTTTAAAACTACCCTCCCCTCTTTTATTGTAATTCCTCGGTAGTTCAGAATCCTGTTGCAATAATTACTTCTTTTTTGGTGTTTGATTGTTTATTTGTTTTAGAGGCAGAGTTTCTCTGTGTAGTTTTGGAATCTTTGCCTCCCAAGTGGTAGGATTAAAGGTGTGCACCACCAACACCTGGCTCAATAATTGCTTCTTTCCCTAAGCCTTTTAATTTATTTACATCAATCAAGCTGAAATTTATAAGACCTTCAAAAGGAGAAAATCAGCCAGAAAGAAAGCCATGAACCACCTGCAATGGGAAATCATACACTTTGAGTTCACCAAAGAAGAAAAACCACTCAAGCAATACTGCTCAATGTCCTGGAATAGGTGGCGCTAGAGGACAGCAGGGCAGAATGAGGAATATAAACTGTGCTCTTCTCAGGGAGCCATCCCGAGGTGCAGCTAGGCACCCTTTACACCCATCCAGGTGCTTGGGGACATGGATGTAACAGTGATGGAAATTTTAGAGCTACAGGTATGATTGGACTTCTTAAAATGGGCTCATATTATAAGAATAGTTGTTTGCCACATAAATGCTAGGCACAGGCCCCATTGTGAAGGAGGCCCTTCATAAGCACATAATCAAGATGAGGGTGGGTGGAGTGTCCCGTGGGTGGGGTGTCCCTGCTCAGTCAGCAAATGACTGTAAGGAAGGCTACTGGCTGTACTGGATCAAGGCTGTGCACAGATGTCAGCAAGGTGGACCTCAATGCCACCCTCTCAAGGAGAGGCTGTCTGTCTTCCCAGAACCCAAGTACCTGAGTCTAGATTCAGCTTTGCCTTCCCCAAGTACCATGCTTCTGTGTACAATACTAGATGCCCTGTTTACCATCTTGATTCTCTCCAAAAGCTCCTGAAGTGCCTCACCTTAAAGCACCCAAGGAGAAAGTTGGGGTTCTCTTTCTAGGAAAAGCACACCAGGCAGTCCTACCTCTCACTGCTGGACAAAACGCCCGGCATTGAGGGAAGCAGGGCTCGTGTTGGCTCCAGAGTGAAAGCCTGGGCAGTCTGCCAAGGCAGAGAAGCTGTGTGCTCCCACGGCAGGCATGCAGGGCCTTTCCCATCCGTTACATCTTTATAGAAACACCTTCACAGACACACTCAGAAGTGTGTTTCCATGGTGATCCTTAATTCCATCAAGTTGACAATGGAAATTAGAATAATTAACATCAAATCCCACATTAGATGATAAATAAGAACTCAGGGAAAGCTTCCTACATTTATTTATTAATTTAGTGTGTGACACCCATGCGTGTCACACGCTCCTGTGGAGGTCAGAGGACAGTGTTCAGGAGTTGCTTCTCTTCTACCCTGTGAGTCCTGAGGATCAAATCCAGTTCAGACCTGGCAGATCCACTACCATCCCACTGGCCCAACAAAAACTTAAAAGCAGCTTATTTCCTGGGGATGATAGCTGATTATAGAAGAAACAAGAAGAAACACTTAAGATGTGAGCTTACTTTCTGCTCATCTTACTGCTTCAGGAAGCTAAAAAAGGGGTGGCAGGGATGAGAGAGGGCTGAGACGGCACCCGTGCCTGGGGTTAGGGCTTTAATCTCTACCACAGGTGTGAAAGTGAAGTGAAGGGATAGCTCTCCCACAGACACATGGTCAGAGAGCTCAGCACTTGAGAGGCTGAGGCAGGGGGATGGTGAGCTCAGGATCAGCCATGTCTGCATAGCAGGACTGTCTCAACCCCCTTCCCAGATCATGTCAATTCCTGAAGCCATGTTCAAGTACTCTTCTGACTCCCTGACGCTAAGCATCTTCTCCAGAGGAACAAACAGCCCATCATCTTGAACTTATATCTTTACGATTTTTCAAAGTCAATGCATAGACAACCTGAAATTTTATAACAATGTAACCCTTAGAAAAATGAACAACACTGGATAAAATTGCTTGAAAGTCAAGTCTGAAACTATTGAAAAACTTTAAGTTGGGCTTTGGCTCTGGTGTGGGAACTTAACTTTCTAAAACGCTCCACCTTCCCTACTCTGGAAACTGCTTATTCTCAGCAATGCGGTTTATACTGAATGCCTTCTTTGGGGAGTGTGGAATTGTGATATGTGCATTAGCCGTAACACAAACTTTGGTCAGTAAGTATCTAAGAGCATCCATAACTGGGCGCGTTTCAGAGCGGGCTGAATCAAGCACAGCAGGTGTCGTCCCCTAGAGTAAGGAAGCTCAGACCTTGTTTCCTCCAGATCTCATCCTGTGCATTTTTCTTCCCTTTGTTGATTTTGCTTCCCAATGTTTTGCTGTAATAAACCTTAGCCATGAACACAATTGTAAGGTGAGCCCTTGGAATCCTTCTGTGAGTCACTGACTGGGGAGCAGGGGTGAGATGTGGGGTCTCCCTGTACAGAAGACAGTCTGAGAAAGGGACTATATTCCACAGCTATTTCTTCCATTTGGAGTTTGCCAATTTTTGACACAAATTAGGTCAAAAGATCCCTGAAAAAAGTCACTGCTAAGTGTCAGAGAAACAAACATACTATGGCAACAGCACTCAGAACTAGAAACCAATGGAAGGCCGCCAAACCAGCCAGCATTTGAGAGAGCAGAGCCCGGTAAGGGGGAGCCTCCAAGAAACAAGTCTGGCCCTGATGGCTGTCCGCTCGAGGGGATGGGTTGCAGGGTTGCCGTATTCATCAGCTGCTCAGAGCAGAAAGACTGATGAGAGAGATACAGAGAAAGAGAGGCTGAAAACCAGAGCCAAGTTATGGTTTTGATATTTTCATTGTTTGTAATATTGAACAAGCAAAAAGGAAAAGTATTTATTTAAGAGGAAGATGCAAGTTACATCTCAGAAGCTGACTCATGATCGGACCTGGGGATATAACATGGTGCTAAGGCATAGGGTTATACAAGTGTACAGCCTTGGGTTTGATGCCCAGCACCAAAAGAACACAGCAAAACAACAGAAAAGCCCACAGAACATCAAAGAGCTTTACCCTAGAAACAGGTGGGTCAGAGTAAATTAAACCTTATAAAGTCGCAACCTGGATCAAGTCAACTGAATTATTGATTAGGTGAATGTGACCTACACATCCCCACTCTCCTCCCATTAGGAAATACCATGATCCCTCTTTGTAAGAAACTGGCATAAAATGTGTCACATGCAATTCTAGAATTACGTGATAATTACAAATTCTGAGAATCTTGAGGGGGAAACAGAACTAAAACAGATTCACAAAGCCAGACATGATAATACATGCCTATAATCCTAGGATTAGGGAAGTTGAGGCAAAAGAATCAAGAATTCTAGACCAGCATACGCATAGGCATACACACATCTTAAGGAAATAAGTCATTTGGAGCCAGGCGTGTTGGTGCACTCGGGCGGATATAGAGCTGAGAATGGCCTAGTTCCATTTCAGCCTGGATTGTATGTGGAGACTCTGTCACAAAATCAAAACAAAAACCGGTAAAACCACAATGGAAATCAGTTCGATGGTTCCTCAAAAAGCTAAAACAGCCACATGCGCCAGTTCTACCACTCCTGGGCATATTTGCACATCCCTGCTTCAGAGATGCCTGCATATACATGTTCCCTGTGGCTCTGTTCACAGCCTAGGAAATGGAGCCAGCCTAGCTGTCCATCAACTGATATTGAAATATGTACCATGGAATTGTTTTCAATAAACAAGAATAAAACTGAAATTTGAAGGAAAATAGATGGGTCTGGAAAAAATTATACTGAGTGTAGTAACCCAGCTCCAGAAAGACAAATGATGCCTGCTCTCCTTCACAGGTTTTACAGTAGTGAGCGTAACACTGAATAAAGACCAGAAAGACAGACAGGGGCCTTTAGAGGGGGAGGGGTATAGTAGAGCACACACGGCATGAGATGGGGGTAGAGCGCTTCAGGAAGACGGGTCTAAGCAGGGAAGGAGTGGGAGGACAAGAAGGAGGGAATGGTAACAAACTAAGAATATGTGGAAAGGCAGTGGTGGTGGCACATGCCTTTAATCCCAGCACTAGGGAGGCAGAGGCAGGCTGATCTCTGTGAGTTCGAGGTCAGCCTGGTCTATAGAGTTGAGTTCCAGGGTAGCCAGGACTACACAGAGAAACCCTACCTTGGAAGGAAAAAGAAGAATATGTGGGAAAACCATACAGAAACATGCTATTTTATACATTTATTGAAAATATAAGGACAAAAAATTGGGTCCACAGATGAGCCAATTATTAGTACTATCAGAGATGGACTTAAAACTGGGTTTGATTAGTGAGTCATGAGAATCAGAATCATGCATGTGTGTTATGCATGCATGTATATTCACATGTATGCATGTGTGCTATGGAGACCAGAGGTTGGCATCAGGTGTCTCCTGAGTCTTTTGTTACTCTCCAACTTATGTTTTGAAGCAGAGTCTCTCACTGAACCTAGAGTTCACTAATTGGCTAGACTAACTGGCCAGCAGGCTCCAGTCCCCCTTTATCCTACCGCCCGTGCCCCAAAGTGTATCTGCCAGGAGATACACTATGCCAATAGAAATCATAAAGGAGCCAGTGAGCTATACTGACATCATCCCATGGTACTTTAAAGCAAGCAAGGGTGTTACTATAGGGGCCAGTGAGATGGCACAACAGATAAAGGCTCCTGTTGACAGCCAGTCCTGATGATTCTGATCCCTGAGACCCACATGGCAGAAGGAGAGAACCAACTGTCAGACTGTCCACTGCTCTCCACAATACACCATGGTATGTGCATACACACACACACACACACTAACTGCAACATGAAATTTTATTACAGAGAAAGGCATTTTATAATGATAAAGATCAAGGTGAATCTCTTATGAAGAAAGGACAATTATAAAACAGGTGACCTAAGAGAAAAGTCTCACACTATATGAGGAAAGGCTGACAGAGCTGAAGGGAGTGATGGCTATGACTCCGAAGGAGACAAACGTTTACTCCGAGTTCAGAAGGTGGGGCTTTAGTTCCCTGGAGCACTTGTAGCAAGTCTCACAACTGTTTGGCTTAAAAAACACAGTGTGTGTTCTCACAGTTCTTGCAGCCTGAAATCTAACTGTGATGAGCACCATGTGCCTGAGGAAGGCTCTAAAATCCTTTCTTGATTCTTGATATCTAGTGGCATTGGCTTGTTGCTCTTTTTTGTTTGTTTGTTTTTTGAGACAGGGTTTCTCTGTAGCTTTGTAGCCTGTCCTGGAACTAGCTCTTGTCGACCAGGCTGGCCTCGAATTCACAGAGACCCGCCTGCCTCTGCCTCCTGAGTGCTGGGATTAAAGGCGTGTGCCACCACTGCCCGGCTTGTTGCCTCTTGTGGCCAACTGTGGCTGCCTCTAGTGCTCCTTTGTTTTAAAGGCTGTTTGGTTTGCCGTTGGTGAAGCGCTGCAGGTTCCCATGCTTGCTGTCTATATGACATTTCTTTTCCTACCCCTTTGCTTTCAACTTGATTTTTTTGTCTTTCATTCTGAAATGCATAACACATCGAGATCATGTAGTTGGATGTTGCTACATTTCTAGACTTCCTGTCTCTGCCTCTGGGTGAATTAAAAATTCATATTTAATGTTATATTAATACAATTAGACTTACAATTGCCAGGCTGAGTCTCTGCCTCTGTCTTTTTGTTTTATTTGTCTCTCACTATGTCTATGTTCAAATGAACATTGTCTATGACTGGAGAGATGGCCTTGCTCTTCCAGAGGACCTGAGTTCAATTCCCAGCACCCACATGGAAGCTCACAACTGTGTAATTCTAGTTCCAGGAGATCCAGTGATCTCTTCCAGCCTCTGTGGGCACTACAAGCACATGGCACACAGACACACATGCCAGCAAAACACCCAAACACATAACAGAAAAATAATAAATCTCAAAAAAGGGGAAAGAAAAAAAACATAGCCTATTATCATGTTTAAACTTAATGATTGTTTCCGCTGTGGCCTCTGTCTTTGTCTCAGTGGTTGCCTTATAGTTCATCTTAAACATTTTAACCTGCCAGAGCCACCATCAGACGTGTGCCAGCCTAACCCCATGGGAAGGGAAAACTGTTCCCTTATTTTGTCTTTTCCGTGCTGTTGCTGTTATACATACTATGCTTTTTATGCTCTACAAAGCCACAAAAACATTGCATTAATAGTTATGTAGCTGAATATGTGCTATTGATAAAAATAATGTCTATAAGGTATGTATTTATATTTAGTGCTTGTTATATTTAGCTCTCTTGTTTGTCATTTTGTGCTTTTTGCTTGTTCTCATGAGTTTGAGTTTCCTTTTTTGTGGTTTTTCGAGACAGGGCTTCTCTGTAGCTTTGGAGCCTGTCCTGGAACTTGCAATATAGACCAGGCTGGCCTCGAACTCACAGAGATCCACTTGCCTCTGCCTCCCAAGTGCTGAGATTAAAGGCGTGTGCCACCACCGCCCGGCTCACTGTGTCATTTCTTTATGGCCATACTCTAACCCAAGCTGTCCTCTTTGTGCACATTGCATTGTTCAATGCTACAGGCTCAGAAACACGTACATACGTACATGTAAGGTTTATACACTTGGTAAGTCAGATGAAAGAACAAAGAAGAGTTCTATATCTACACAGGAATATAGTTCTAATTTTACCCACACTTTCTTTGCTTTCAGGTACATTCAAATTTAATCTGAATTTATTTTATTTTAGCCTAATGAACTTTATTTAATATTCTTCTGCTCTCACTCTCTCAATTCTTTGAGAATTCCATACAACAACACAACATGTTCTGATCTCGCTCACCCTCTATTCCTTCCTTTAACTCCCCCAAGATCCACCCTTGCTACATCCTCTGCCCCAATAGTGAGAGCACTTTTAAAAAAAAAAACATTTATTTTATTTTTAATTATGTGTATCTTAGTTAGGGCTTCTATTGCTGTGAAGAGACCAATGACCACAGCAACTCTTATAAAGGAGAGCCTTTAATTGGGGCTGGCTTACAGTTCAGAGGTAGAGTCCATTCTCATCATAGCAGCATGTAGGCAGCCATGGTGCTGGAGAGGCAGCCACAAGTTCTACATCCAGATCAGCAGACAGCAGGAAGAGACAAAGACAGGGCCTGGATTGAGCATTTGAAACCAAAAACTCCACCCCCAGTGACACGCTTTCTCCAATAAGGCCACACCTCCTAATCCTTTCAAATAATGTCACTTCCTATGAGCTGATAGGGGTCACTTTCATTCAGACCACCACAATGTATGAGCATGTGTGTCTGTGTATGTGTAGCCTGTGGAGGCCAGAGGTGTTGGATCCCCCAGAGCTGGAGTTATAGGCTCCTGTGAGCTGTCCAGTGTGGGTTATGGGAACCAAACTCAGGGTCTCTGCGAAAGCAGTATGGGCTCTTAACTGCTGAGCCATCTCTCGAGTCCCAACCAGGGGGGCAGTTTTTAACTCTCACTTTGCTTTTCTTGGTGAGCTACCTAGTTACTGGTTTGCTGCTGCTCTTAGGGCAGCCATTGTTTTCTAGCGCTTCCCTAGGCTTGCACTCCCTTACACTGTGTTTCAAGCAAAGACTCAGAGGGGGTGAAAACCTGCCACTGTTCTTCCCGACCCTTGTAGATGCTCATCAATAGCCACCCATTTGCTGAATGTTTGGGACAGCTCACAGAGCGTCCAAATCAGTGGTTCTCAACCCTCCTGATGCCGCGACCCTTTAATATAATCCCTCATGTCGTGGTGACCCCCAACCACAAAATTATTGCTGCTTCATAACTGTAATTTTGTTTACTGTTATAAATCATAATGTAAACATCTTATATTCAGCCCTGCGGGTCACGACCCACATGTTGAGAACCATTGGTCTAAATGGTGTGTTTAGCACTTTTCATTAGCTTCGCTTGTTTTCTGAGGAGGGGACCTTAGAGTTCCTCATGCTGTCACCCTAGAAGAAGAACTGGCATCATCTCTTGGGTCTGAAAGTGGCTGGTGGCCTCCCATGAGACCAATGGACACACCTTTGTGACACTCTCACCGGCCAGTTCTTAAATGTTGAGCATCTGAGCATCCTTTTTTTGGAAAGAACAAACAAAACGAAAATGACGGAGATGTGACTGCTCTGATGAGATGGGGCTATGGAGCCAGGAACATTTGGTTAGGATAGACTTAAGGGTACAGAGCTGGAACCAGAAATGTTACAAGAACTTGGTTGGCCTTGAAGGTAGACATGAGAACAGCAGTACATGGGCTCATGAATGGTTTAAATGGTGAACTATCTTGCTGCCAAAGACACTGCTAAAGTTTATGTCTAAAGCTCAGAGAATAAAAACAAAACAAAACTAGTCCCAGCATAACGACTCATTACTAACAGTAAACAATTGAAAAACTAGTCCCAGCATAACGACTCATTACTAACAGTAAACAATTGAGCCAAAACATAAATAAAACCCCGCTTACTCAGCGATGCTTTCTATTACAAGATCTCTTGATGCCTTCTAGGGCTAAGGCCTCTGAGCAGCCGCCAGTTTGTTGGCAATCACTAAGATGTGGGCTCTGTAATTGCTTATGAAGGCTGTCATCCAGGAGTGTGTCGTGAGTGTCTTCCTCTCTGCTCTCGAGATCAAATAAATAGGCACTTTCTACACTAGTTACTTTACCCCGTCATGAAATGTTGCCAGCTGGAGGCATCATTAGGATAAAAGGCCAGAAAGAGAAACCCCAGCTATGTAGCTACATCAACACAATAAACATACACATTTGCATGAAAGAACAAAAGCATCATCATTTCTTAAATTTTGTCTGTTGGTTGGTAGCCAGTGCTTTAGAAAGAAAAAAGGACATTTAAGTCAATCATGGGACATTCTTATGTGTAACTTCAACATTTAAAATACTGGGGCAGGAGTGGTGACATGAGTTTGAGGCCAGCCTGTGCTACATGGTAAGTTCCAGGCCAGCCTAGGCTACAGTGTGAGACTGTCTCAGAAGAAAAAAAAAGAGAGGGAGAGAGAAGACTATTCATGAAGTATTTTTTACAATAACTCACAACCAGAAGTTAACTAAAATTAATTGGCTGAGAAGAAAAGGGAAACTGCAATGATGTATTTTCTTGCTAAAATTATATTGCTCCAAGAAATCTGCATATGAACTTAAATATGGAAATTAACTCATTTCAGTTACGCTTTTCACATCACGTGTTTAAATTCCTAATCTTGCAGTTACAAATGTGACTCTTTGGTGATTAATTTTTAGTGCCTGTCTGTTCAAATATTTCATATAAAAAGAAAGCTTGCTTTTTCAGATGAAAGAAAGCAACACTAACTGGGTGTTTTGTTGTTGGTTTTTGTTCTTGTTGCTGTTTTGACACAGCCTCTCTCTATATTGTTTCGGCTAGTCTTGAACTTGCTATGTAGATCGGCCTTGAGTAGTGATAAAAAAAAGACATGGAATAAGGGACAGGAGCATCATGGAGAAGTTGGAAGTGGAGGATCTATAGGAGTGAAGGAAGACCTTGATGTTAGAGAGTCTTGGTGCACGGGGAGAGAGCCTCAAGACCAGCTTCAGGTTCAGTAATTTGCTAGGTCACAGGATACTCGCAGGAAGCGGGTCACACTCACAGTTGTGGGTTATTCCAGCAGAAGGATACACTAAAAACCAGCCGGCGGGAGGGATGCAGGGTGCAGAGTCCAGGAGTCCTTGTGTAGCCTCCTCTCTTCCGGTGGACTCGGCACACTGCTGACCTCTCCTGGCAATGGTGTAAGACAAGATGAAGAATTGTCTAGCAGCTCACCCAGCTGTGCATACAGTTTCCATCGAAGTCAGCTGCATAGCTATGGTTGACTGCCTGCCTAGCTGACCCTAGCTAGCGTGCCTCTGGCATGTCTGGAGGGTAAGCTGTCACTGCATGGTCAAAGGCCCCACTATAAACCACACAGTCTACGGCTTAGGGATCACCTTTCAGGTGCTAAGGACAAGGCCCCGACCTTTCTTTGGGGATGATTAATAAACTCTCCACACCTGTATCCAGAGGCTCTCACTAGCTGGAGTGTAGTGTAGTAGAGGCTGGGGAGGTGGTAGGGAAGTGGGGAGGGCCGGATGGAAACACCGATGGGCTGACAAATGAGAAGCGGATAAATGCCACCCAGAGAAGATATTTTCAAAGGTATGCATGGAATTAGCAGGTGGATGGGGACAATGTGGTTTTCACAATTGTAGCCGACAACACAAGCTGGTCTTGAGGCTCTCTCACTGTGCTATTCCTTCAATCAAAATCCTAAGAGTTGGTGGGGTTGAAGGAGGAGGAGGGGAAAGACTCAACCTAGTTGTACTGTGTGGGGAATGGGAGGCTGAGCGCGTCACACTGGTGCCAGGTCAGAAAAGCTAACCAAGGAATATTTCTTAAGTTGAAGAAATAATGGAAGTTGGGGTCTCAATCAAACTATAGAGCCAGGAGTTGTGGTACATTCCTGTAATCCTAGCACTCAGGAGACTAAGACAAGAGGATTCCAGGTTTGAGACCATAAGCTATAGCATACATAGTAAGACTGGTACAAACAGTAATGTATTATTGTTCCATAGCGAAAATAAATACATACCACTCTATTTTTCCTAATTTTATAAGAATAATTTGTTGGAGAAAGGAGGCTGCTTGTTTGTTCCCGGCTGCCCGGCTAGCTTAGACCTGAAATAATCACACAGAAACTATATTAATTAAATCACTGCTTGGCCCATTAGCTCTAGCTTCTTATTGGCTAATCTCTTACATATTAATTTAACCCATTTCTATTAATTTGTGTATCGACATATGACAGTGGCTTACCAGCTAAAGTTCCCAGTGTCTGTCTCCAGCGGCTCCATCACTTCTCTCTGACTCTGCCCTTCTTTCTCCCGGCATACAGCCTAGCTTTCCCCGCCTAGTACTGTTCTTCCCTGCCATAGGCTCAAAGCATTTCTTTATTCATTAACCAATAAAAGCAACACATAGACAGAAGGACCTCCCACACCAATAATTTTCAGTGTTTAAAGTTACCTGTTTAAGGCTCCTTTGAGAATCTTTCTTCCTTCTTTCCTTTCTTCCTTGGCTTTTCTTTTTTTCTCTCTCTCTCTCTCTCTCTTGAGCAGGATCTCATAGGGTGGTCAGACTGGCTTGGAACTTCACTATATAGCCCAAGCTGACCTTAGGCTTTCAGCAGTCTTCCTGCCCCAGCCTCCCAAGTACCAAGACTGCAGGCGTGAACCGCGTGCCTGACTTAACCCACCCGATTTTGATTCATTAGCACATACTCCATCCTTCCTCTTGAACACATCCTGCTTTCTCCTCATCAGCAAGGGAAGCAAAGGCAGGCAGCACTTTGAGGCAACAACCGAAGCAGAGGCCATGGAGGAATGCCACTTACTGCTTGCTTTCACAGCTTGCTCAGCCTACTCTCTTATACAGCCCTGGACTACTTGCCCAGGGGTAGCACCATGCACAGTGGGCTGGGCCCTTCCACAGACATACCCACAGGGAAATCAGTCCCTGAGTTGAGGTTTCCTCTTCCCAGGTGTCTAGTGTGTGTCAAGCTGACAAAAACTAGCTGTACACTTTCTGATGGTTTCACTGATGTTGCTAATCTTGGGGTGGGAATGTAGCTCAGTGGTGGAGCACTTGCCTCACATGTGGAAGACTCAGTCCCCAGAACCAAAGATAATTTTTTAAGAAATGAACCCCATATAAAGGCACATGCAGTGGTTTGAATGAAAATGGTCCCCATAGGCCCATAGGAGTGGTATGGCCTTGTTGGAGGTGTGATTTTGTTGGAGGAAGTGTGTCACTGGGCTTTGAGGTTTCAAATGCTCAAGCCAGGCCCAGTGTCTTCTCTCTCTCTCTCTTTCACCTGTCAATCCGGATGTAGAACTCTCAGCTATTCTTCAACATCATGTCTACCTGCATGTTGCCATGTTTCCAGCCATGATGATAACAGACTAAACCTTGAACCTGTAAGTCAGCCTCAATTAAATGTTTTCCTTGGGCTGGAGAGATGGCTTAGAGGTTAAGAGTACTGACTGCTCTTCCAGAGGACCAGGGTTCAATTCCTAGCTCCAACATGGCAGCTCACAACTGCCTGTAACTCCAAGATCTGACACCCTCACACAGACAGATATATATGCAGGCAAAGCACCAGTACACATAAAATGAAAATAAACTATTTAAATGTTTTCCTTTGTAGGAGTTACTGTGCTCATGGTGTCTCTCCATCAATAGAAACCCTAGCAATGACTGAAGTTGGTACCAGGGACTGAGGTATTGATGTGATAGACTTGACCATATGATTTTTTTTTAGAAGAATGTGGACTTTGGGACTTGGGATTAAAGCAGTTGAATGCTTTAAGCAGGGTTTAATGAGCCATACTAGTTGGAGTATGGAAGACAGCAGTGCTGAGGGTGATTTAAACTGTGGGGGCCTGGCTAGGATGTTTTAGAGGAGACGAATATTAGTATTAGTATGTGACCTAAAAACCATTCTTGTGATATGTTGGTGAAGAATGTGGCCACTTCTGTCCTTGTCAAAAATCTGCCTGAGGCTGAATTGAAGAATTATAGATTAACATCTTTGGCAGAGGAGATTTCAAAGCAGTCTAGTATTGACTGTATTCTATGGCTATTAGTGGCCAGTCTTATGCAGATCTATAATGAAAAGGTGCAAACTGAACAAGGAAAATGCAAATGTACAGAAGAGGAGAAAAAGAGCCCTAGGGGTTTAATGGAGTCAAATTCAGTGCTCCTGGAGATAAAAAAAAAAAATTAAAGAAAAACCTGATGCTAAATGGAATAAAGGGAAAAGTGACCTCAGGTCAAGACCCCACCCAGCTAAGCTTCCAACTTGTGAAAAGGAATTAATGAAACCTTTAGGGCCAGATATGGTGGCTCAGACCCTTAATTCCAGCACTCCGGAGGCAAAGGCAGGTGGATCTCTGAGTCTGAGCCAGCCTTGTTTATAAGGCTGTTCCAGGTCAGCCAAGCTTAGATAGTGAAGGACACCATCAAAATTAGCAAGCTGGTCACAATATATTTGAACAAGGGGGTATGTACCAGCCTCAGCAAGCAGTAGAACTTGACAGCTTTAGCCTCGTGGTTCCACAAGACGGGTTATGGGATCTCCCTCCGTAACTAAGGAAAGCCGCTGAGACCAAGAATGTGCCAGGGGTGTCCCTGAATGGAGACCCAGAGAGGTCACTGTGCAAAGCTGTGAGGGTGAACCCTGGATTGCCTTGGAGGCCCCAGCACAAGAGAAGGAAGTATGATGCAGCCAAAAGAGTTGAAAGGAGCTGGAGATCTGAAGGGGGCTTTGACATCAAACTTTGGAGTTCGCCCAGCTGGTTTTTGGTCCTGTTTTGGTCCAGTGCTTCCTCACTATGCTCCCTTCCCTCCCTTGTGGAATGGTGATGTATATCCTGTGCCACTGTGTTTTAGAAGTATGTGTCCTGCTTTTTTATCTTGATTTTTACAGAGGATTACAGTTAAGAGAGTGCCATGAGTTTCCAAAGAGACTTTGAGCTTTAAACATCGTTGAGACTTTGACAGGCTATGGTACTTTTGAAGTTGGACTAAATGCAGTTTTGCATTATGATATGGTTACAAGCCTATAGGAGCCAGGAAGTGGAATGTGGTGGCTGGAAAGAAAATGGCCCCGTAGGCTCGTAGGGAGTGGCGCCACTGGGGGTTGTGTCCCTGTTGGAGTGAGTGTGGCTTTGTTGGAGGAAGTGTGCCCCTGGGAGTGGGCTTTGAGTTTTCAAATGCTCAAGCCGGGCCCAGCGTCTTTTCTCTCTCTCCCTGCTGGCTGGGGAATCAAAGATCCAGATGTGGAACTCTCAGCTCTTCTCCACCGCCATGTCTGCCTGAGTACCAGGATGACAGTGGACTAAACCTCTGACTGTAAGCCAGCACCAGCTAAATGTTCCCTTTAGAAGAGATGCTGCGGTCATGGTGTCTTCCCAGCAATAGAACTCTAGGACAACATACACCTGCGATTTCACACTGTGGAACCTGCAGAAGTTTGCATGAGTTTGGGGCCAGGATAGGCTACGTATGAAACCTTGCTTCAACATAAGCAAGCAAACGGCAAGTAAATGAAGAGGAGAGAACAAGGTAACGATGGTGACAAAAACTCCTTTTTAAAATGAGGCCTTTTCCACCTGAAACTGAAGTGTGTACTTGCCCTTTGCTTTTCAGACAGGCTCTTGAAGGAGAACTTTAAGGTGGTGACCACTACCTTTCCACTAGGTGCGGCAGTTTCTATCCATCCTATCTTCCTGGCCTTACCATGCTGCTTATTTCATTTTGTCAGCTTGAATTTATTATTATGCTCACGGTGTTTTTATAGCTGTCTACATCGAGATTAAAAATCTTGGGGCTGGAGAGAGTGCTCCGTGATTAAGAGCACCGACTGCTCTTCCAAAGCACCCAGCTTCAGCTCCCAGCACCCACATGGCAGCTCACAGCTGTCTGTAATTCCAGTTCCAGGGGATCCAGTGCCTCAGACATATATGCAGGCAAAACACCAATGCAAATGAAATAAAAATAAAGAGATATTTAAAAAAAACTATTAGGACTGCGTGGTGGTGGTGCACACCTTTAATCCCAGCGCTCGGGAGGCAGATGCAGGTGGATCTCTGTGAGTTCGAGGCCAGCCTGGTCTACAGAGTGAGTTCCAGGATAGTGTTAAACAAAGAAACCCTGACTCAAAAAAGCGAAAAGATAAATGAATTAATAAATCTATTAGAATCTAAGAAAAGTGTAATCTTCTACTTGTTTTCCTTCAGCATTCTATAATAAAGTAAAACCTTTAAAACATTGCAGAAATGTGGTCCCTAGTGGCTGTACCTTCATTCAGTCTGGCTCCCTCCCTGTCTAGTCATGATAATAAAAATTCCTTCCCACACTGAAAAGTATCCTCCTCTGTGGTGGCAGTGGGGGGTGTGGCTCGTGGAGGATGTCACTATGCTTCACTACATGATGCCTTGTAAGAACCTGCTGGAGTTATAGGCTCTCAAGTACTAAGGATTGGAGTTTCTGTGTTTACTTTCTGAAAAATCTCACAAACAATCAGTGTTCTTTGTCCCTTGATTGACGAACTCCCTGTTGAACCACGTGGCCTTGAGTTCATTCTGTGGGACAGCAGATAGGATAGAACAGTCAATTCTCTGAACTGTCCTGCAGGCACTTGGATATTCTGTTTCTTCTATGAGTTTTGGTAAATTGTGGGTTTTCTGGGAATTTGGTCAGTTCATCTCAACTGTCCAGTTTCCTTTTTCCTTTATGTCTGACATTTTCATAAGGTTCTCCACAATCCTTTTAATTTCTGTTGCATGTAGCTTTAACCCGGGTCTTTTTACTCTTTGTATCAATTGTTCATTTTTTCTCACCCTATCATGTTTGATACCAAGAAATCACATTTTCTTGATCACCCTGCCATGAGTTTGTCCATTTTGAGTTGTTTCCGTTTGGGGCAGCTACAAATGCTGCGGGCATTTCTGTGCCGTTTTTTGTTTTGTTTTCAACATGGATATGCATTTTGTTTGTCCTTAGCACACGCCTGGGAGTGGACTGCCGGTATCTGTGGTAAGACTATGCTTTTCCTTCCGGGGAGCCGCAGGCTGCTCTTTAGTGTCCATGAACTGTGCACTTGCCCCAGTGCTACCATGGCTGTCCCTCCACCTGCTTGCTAACTTGCCAGCCCTGACTTTTCTGCCCCTGCTGCCCCAGCCTATTGGGAGTGGGATCTTGCTGTGGTTTGGATCTGTGCCTCATGGCCATTGCACTGAATGTCTTTCAGTTCTTACATGTTGACTGTCCTTTGGCTGCAGAATCTGACATTGTATTTCTCCCATTCATTTTCCATATTTTTGTGTTCTTATCTAGAAACAGGTTTATTCTGCGGTAACTGTATCGTCCTCTAGGGGTTTTTATAGTTAAGGTTCTACAGTTGTCTGTTGTATAAAATTCAGCTTAGTTTTGTAGATGATTTGGGAAATCGGTGATTCCTTTCCCCTACAAACAACCAGAACCGTCTGTTAGAAAGGTTATTTTAATCCTAGCCCTGTGAAGGCAGGGGCAGGCAGATCTGTGAGTTTGAGGCCATCCTGGTCTACAGAACAAGTTCCAGGACTGTTACACAGAGAAACCCTGTCTCAAAAGAACAAACAAACAAACAAAAAGATGTTACTTTATCTCCTGACTTTTAAGTGGCTTGGTATTAAAAACTTTTTTAATTGACTGTATGCGTGGCCTGTTTCTGGGCTCTTTGCTCTAGTGGTCTGTGTATCGAACTTTTGCCAATACTAACCTGTTTTTGTTACTGATGCTCAGGGAGTCTCAGCTTTGGCTCTATTTAAAGTTTTGGCTCCAGTAATCCTTGGTGATTGCTGTGCTGGCTTTGTCTCATTCTGTCTCTTTGCTGTTTTACTGACCTCTGTTCTAGTTGGCTTTATCTGCTTCCTTCTGCTTGCCTTGGATTTACTTTCCTGATACTTTTTAAGCTTACGGTAGAATGCATGGCCTTAGAGCTTTCCTATCATGAGCATCTGAAGCTCTCTGACCCGGCTAGCTTTATGTCAACTTGGCCCAAGCTAGGATCATCTGAGAGAAGACATCCTCAGTTGAGAAAATGGGCTGTAGGCAGGCATGTATAGGGCATTTTCTTGATTAGTGATTGACAGGGCAGGGCCTAGCCCATTGTGGGTGGTGCCATTCCTGAGCTGGTGGTCCTGGGTTCTATAAGAAAGCAGGCTGAGCAAGCCATGAGGCAACCAATAAGCAACTCCCTCCCATGAGTTTTTCATCAACTCCTGTCCCCTGGTTCCTGACCTGTTTGAGTTCCTGCCCTTTGATGATGAATTATGGAATGGTGAGTGAAATAAGCCCATTCCTCCCCAAGTTGCTTTTGGTCATGGTGCTCCATCCCAGCAATAGTGACCCTGACTGGGACACTTTCCAGCGCTCTCCAAGCATTGCCTGGTCAGCATCGATATATGCTTATGTGTCAGATGATTCACGGTTTTGCAACTTCTTCTGATTTCTCCTTAATTTCTAAATATTTGAGATTTTCTGGATAGCATTTTAAAAATTGATTTCTAATTTAAATTTTTGCCTATGCGGTTGCTGGATGTAATACTAAATATTGATTATCTTAGTGTAGTTTTTAGTATTATTCAAGTCCTCCATCTTTCCTGAGATTTTTCTGCCTCGCAAGTCCCTTCTGTATTTATGCTGCTATGCCGACTGACCTGGCCATGTCCAGACTGCTGCAGTTGCTGTGAGCTGGCGTGGGCAATGACTTTGTCAAACGCTCCACCACAGAGTCTATATTTCACTTTTATTTATTTTATTAACTAAGAGTACTATCTTTCTCGAAGAATTAGAGTCCAGACTCGAGTATATTTTGCTCCCAAATTACATCATGTTTTATTTGTGGTAGAGTATCATTTTAAATTTTTAGAATTTATGTGTGCCTGCCCACATGTGTGTGTACTTGTACATGTATGTGATTGTGGGGGAGATTGTGTGTGTGTATGAGGGGGCAAGGGTTTTGTGTGTGTGTGTGTGTGTGTGTGTGTACATGTAGTGTCCCATGTGTGTGTGGGTCAGAGAGCAATGCTAGGTATCTTCCTTAATCTTACTCCACCTTATTTTTTTTTCTGGAGGGGTGTTGTTGAGACAGAGACTCAGCGTGTCAGAGTGTCATGGCTTTGAACTCTCAGAGATCTCCTTGCCTTTGCCTCCCGAGCACTGGGATTAAAGGTGTGTGCCACCATTTCTCTCTTTTCTTTCTTGCTTTTTTTTTAATGTAATTTTTTTGTTGATTATTTGGAAATTTCACATGATGAACCCTGATTGCACTTCCTTCCCAGGTCCCCACTCCCACCAACTATGACCTCCCTGCACAAAAAAAGAACAAGGAGAAGTCCAATTTGTGTTGCCCATATTCTCCCTGGAGCACAGTTAAACTCCCAGTGGCCAGCCCCTTAAAGAAAACTGAGTCTTTCCCCACACACACCCACAGTGGAAGCCGAGACACGGTTTCTTACTGGACTCATAGCTCACCATTTCAACCAGGCTATCCAGCAATCCCTGGGGCTCTCCCTGTCTCAGACTCCCAGCACTGGGGTTACTGACATGTGCTACCATGTTAACCTTTTCCATGAGTGTGGGGGTGGGGGAGGATATTGAGCACAGTCCTCACACAGCCTTTACTGCCTGAGACATCTACCCAGACACCATTATTTTCTGTGAACAAATGAAATTTTGAGGGCTGGAGGGCTTGCTGTTCTTGCAGAAGACCTAGGTTTGGTTCCCAGCACCCACATGGCAGCCTACAACCATCTGTAACTCCAGGTTGAGGGTCTCTAACACCTCCTCCCGAACCCCTCAGGCAGCATATGGTGCACATACATACATGCATGCTGGCAAAACAATCATATCCATAAAATAAAATAAATAAACCTAAAAATATTTTCCATGATATTTTGTTAGGAATCAGTTCAGTTTTGTTTTAGCAGATCAGAATTTGTCTCAATGAAACGAATTTGCTGTATAGGAAATAATAGTATTCTCAACGAAAGCAGAAAAACAAAGGGAAGTAAGTAACATAAACAGTGGCACCTAGAAACCAAGTAGTATTTTAGATGTCTCTGAGTTAATGCATGTTAGGATAGAATAGATGTGTTTGGAAAATGTCCTTTGCCAGAAAAAAAATAGAATTGACATTAGTAAATTTAATTAAATATAAGATGTTTGGTCTGCGAAAACAGTCCTGTAATTTTGAAAGCATATTTCCTACTCTGTCATCTAATAAAGGCTTGCAGCTCTTTAATTCTGCTGATTGAATTACAAATTCTCTGGGGCATAGACTGCATTTTTATCTTGTTAACAGCTTGTGTGTGCAGAGGGGTAAGCTGTTTAGCCCGATGATTTACAACGTAATAAAAGCATACACAGTTCACATCTTAATGTATTACTCTAGCTTTCTAGGGAGCTGGTGAGAGAAAGGGTTTGCTGTTTTATGGGTAAAGAAGACAAAATAATAGCTACAGTGAAATATCTCAGGTCCCCAACTCTGTTACTGTTACGGTTGAGTCTGGGACTCAATGCTGTCCCCTCCGGGCCCAGGCTTTATAGGTTCCCTAGAGCTGGACTACGTGTAGGACTTCCTCATGCAGGACCTCCTGCCACTGTGTATTTCTCAGAGGGATGACATGGGAAGTTGGGTGGGGGGAAATCATTTATTTTGTGTCAGGTCCAAAGGAAACTCCCTTTCCCCAGATCCCAACAATTACACAAAAGCCAGCCAGCATTCCTTGGGAATTTGTGAAGTCAGTTTGCCTCTATCAAAGGAGTCATTTCTCTTTATCACTAGCAGAAGGGAGAAAGCTATCTGCGGTGCCTATTGCATACCCAAGTGCACACTGGCCTCCAGGCTTCCTCAGTATCCAAGTACCCCTTACACATTTCAGAGCACATGCTGACATCCTGGCCTTCCCCTCCCTAAACTTCTCCAGCTGATTGGCTTCCCACCCCGGCCCCCCAGCTACTCCTTTCTCCTTAGAACCCTGCTGTTTTGGCTATGAGCTCTCTTGGTCTCTCTCTTTTGCCCTTTCTTGGTCCCTGTCCCTCCACCCCCGCCTCTGTCCCCTCTTTCTGCTGACCACATCCAGTCTATTACTTTATTGCCTTCTCACTCTGCTCAGAAGGCCCCAGGTGCCTCGGGCTGTTCTCCCCTCACATCTATAGTTAAAACCTTCCCCTTAACCACACCATGGAGCAGCCACACCCTCGGTTCCTACACCGCCCAGGATATCTCATCGAGCAGCTCCGGCTCTCAACCACTGAGCACCAGCAGGATCCCCATCCTGCCCTGTGGTCCAGATATTCCCCTTTCTGTTGTCAGATGCCCCCTGGAGGCGGGGCTGAACAGTCCGGCCCTGCTGCTTCTGTGTCCTCGACACAGTCCTGGACGACAGTCTTCACAATGTGCTTGGGACATTGTGCTGCTTTGCTTTTTGATTGTTTAAGATGAGATTTTCCCCGTGTTGTTCCAAGTTGGCCTGGATTGGAATTGACTGATGTAGCCCAAGAAGGCCTCCAACTCCCAATCCTCCTGTCTCAGTCGCCCAAGTATTAGGATTACAGCTGTGCCCCCCCCATGCTGCTGCTCAGTGCATTCTCTGCGTTCTTGACCAAACAACCTCCCTTGTGTAAGGGTGCTCTGAGGTCCTTGAGGCAATGTTTGGAGGGCAGCGAGGAGCTTTTGGAATCCCGTTGACACATGTGGAGTACAGGCAGGGACACATGTGGAGTACAGGCTCCTGTCTCTACCCATTAAAGAATTAAAAGACAGGAAAAGTTGGGTCAAGCCAGGCCCAAGTTTACTCAAAGGTGACAGTTTTCTTGAAAAACTCCAGGCAAGCCAAGCTGTCAATCCCAGCATCTGCCTGGAGGAGGAGGGTGGAGAAGAGAAGGACAAAAAAACAAAAACAAACAAACATGTTTTTTGAGTTATGCTGGAGCGGAGGCCAGCCACATGGCAGAGCCGCACCCACATGAAATAGAGGGGGCCTTTAGAGAAAGAATGAAGAAGCCCAAAGTACCAGGAAAAGCACACTTAGCTTCTGCCCATCATCGTCCGAAAAACACAGAACAAAAGTTGCATCTTTCTGAGCCAAGACTTAGAAAGGTGGGTGGAGCCCACAGACCCTCTTGGCAGCTTGTAGGCCCTGCACTGGCATGGGAATGCTGGGCAGGAAGAGTTTCTCACTGGAGGGAGAGTTATCCTGCCTGTCTCTACCGAGGCTCAAGGTGAGACAGCCTTTCTGATGGGTGGTCCCTTGGTCAGGTGAGTGGCCCACCCAGCTGGATTTATTCTGTTTACAGTAGGGCTCCACCAAGGTCAGAGATTTCATCTTCTTGACCAGTTTTCCCCTAGTGAGCTTTACTTCAGCCCATCACTCTGGGCGATGGGAATGACAAAGACCAGGGCAGAAGAATCACCTTCAAATAATGACCCCCAGGGTGAAAATGCTCCCAGAGTCCTTGCTAGACAGAGCAAGCCTCTCTGTCATTGCATCTAGCTTCACAAAGACACCATGCACTTCCTCCACTAAAATTCTGTTGTCAGAGACAGGTCAGCGGTTAAGAGCACTGGCTGTTTTTCCAGAAGACCGGGGTTCAATTCCAGATGCCCACATGTCCAGAGGATTTGATACCCTCATACAGAATATATATATACAGGCAAAACACCCATGTCCATTAAATAAATAAATCTTTTTTTAAAAAATTCTCCCATTGTCTGGGCCTGGAGACTATTACATGTCCTCTTCCAGAAGACCTGAGTGAATTTCCCAGCACCCATAGTGGGCAGCTCACAACCACCTGTGACTCCAGCTCCAGGGGATCCCACACCTCCTTTTGGCCTCCTCCAACATCAGCACATTGGTCACACACACTAAATGTAAACAAACAAACAAATGTAAAACTCATCCGTTGTTCCCTGTCCTTGAATATGCTCGGTGAGACCCACGGCACAGTAGGACATAGCCCTGTAGACACATCTGACCTCATCTACCCTGCCTACACGGGTGTCACACCAGCCACGCCATTTTGTTGTCTTCATGGGGACAGGCCAAGCTTGCTCTCACCTGGAGGACTGCAGTTGCTGCTCCTCCCTCAGACACAGCTCTCTCTCTTCATCTGTGTCTGACTGAACCTCTTCTCCTAGAGGGCTCTGCCTTTCCAACCAAACCTAGCCTAAGCCTTCCTTCCCACCCTCGTCCCTCGGTCCTGCCTTCCCTGTCGCAGCCCTTGGTGCCGTCCACTGTAACAGAGGCCATTTTATCACACTGTGTTTTGTTTCTGTCTGGCGAGAATTCAGCGCATAAAGGAGCTAAGCAAACTGCTTGGCAGGCACAAGCTTGATAAGTATTGGCTGAACACACGTGGCTTAGAGAAGTGGGACTTCTGCCCGCGGTTCAGAGCTGACGAGGAGTGGATTATACTCGGAGCTCCCAGCCTGTTAGTGAAGACTCCCCTTTGGGAAAAGAAAAAAATTAAAAAACAGAAAGAAAAGCTAAGAAAAGGCTAAGGCCTTTTTCCTGTGTCGGGAAATGCCCAGTAGACCTCCTTTCCCTCCCTTCCCATCTTCTCCTTCTCACCCTCCCCTCCCCTCCCCACTCCCATCGGGTTCCTGCTGCTCTGTGCAGTATTCCCACAGATGATTGTATAGCAGACGACTCTAAGACACAGAAGCCTGGACGGGGTGGGAGACTGAGGAGCCGCTGCTTCTCTCCAGGGCTTTGTAGTTGCCAAGCAGCTCTGCGGGGCGGTCCTTGCTGCCCGATGCCGCAGGAAAGGGCTTCGTGCTGCCAGGTGTCCCCCGCTGGCTTCCACAGCCCTGTGATGTTCAACAGCCTAACAACCCAAGGTTAGCTGAGAAAGAACTAAAGCCACCAGAGTAGCCAGAGTCGCAGCCCACCCGTTAAAGCGCGCTTTGCTCCATTGCTTTAGAGTCTTACTAGTCTCTCTTGAACTCTGCCTGCCGTCATATTGTCTGTCCTTTTCCCTTCTGTGCTGTGGTTCCCAAGGAACCTAGCTAGCTGTATGCTTTACAAGGAAAGTTATGATTATAAAAAAAAATGACTTATCTTTTGGCTAGGAAGAAACAAGGGAAGTCGGCAGATTCGAGCCAGCATCGATTCGGACACAATCTCCTGCTGGAATTTGCAAAGCCGATTTAAATATGATCATAGCGTCCAGAAGTCTGTTTCTAAAATATAGAAAGGCAAGATGACAGCTCTGAGAATGCCAAATTTGAAGAACTTGGAATATCTTCATTTTGCATTAATATAAACCTTGGGGCTCATCTAGCTGGATCTCACAGTGTGCATGACAGAAGGAAATGGTAATAAAAGTGGCTTCCCCACCCCGCCAGTGTTTAGTGCTGTGTGTGACCTATACCAGGTTTTGCATGGTCTGTGAGAGCTCTAAAGAGGGGAAATTAAGTTATGACAAATAGACAGGCAGCCGTGAGGGCTTCAGCAGCTGGAAGGATGAGTTTCTGTATGGAAACAACGCTTCTAAAACCTCAAGGCTGTTTGCCTCACTCCGGGGGCAAAGTAAGGTTTATGTAAGGGAAAAAAATCAGGAGAGGCTGAAAGCCATGTAGGGTGTAAAAATCACAGATCACTAAGCTGTAAGGAAGGCTTTTAGCACATAGTGGCCTGGAATCCCGCTGTGAAATCTGGAGGACCACCCAAGTTCTCAGTGCATGTTGGTGTGTAACACGTTTCACAGCTCTGGAACCTCTGCTTATCCATTTGGAAATATTTTGGGGGGCAGGGATAACATTTGTATATAAGTACCTGAAACATAACTAAATTTTAACAAAGCCTGATCCTGCCTGAAAGTTAGGAAGAAAGAAAATTACACCTTCATTGGTCCATCTCTCTGCCATTTCTAAGAACGGTCTTGGCCACTGTGTACACTTGTTATTGTAACAAAATACCTGACAGAAACAACTTCCTGGAGAAATGATAAATTCATGGCTTCAGGGGTCTCAGTCTATCATGTTGGGGAGAGTATGGCAGAGCCAAGCGACCCACATCACAGTGGCCAGGAAGCAGACAGACTCCTGAGCTGGCAGGTCTTCTCCTTCTCACTCCACCTGGGCCCTTACCTAGGAGATGGTTTTGCTCACATTTAGGGTGAATCTCACACTAATTTATTATCTCTTGAAACTCACAGAAGCACCCAAAGTTGTACTTTTCTGACCCCCAGGCCCTTTTCAGTTCAATCAAGTTGACTATCAAGGTAAGCCATCACTTCCACCTTATGTCAACATGATGCACAAACCATCTCTTTAAACCATAACATTGCACCCTAACACCTCAAAGATTTGTGTCTGTCTTGTAATGCAAAATACATTCTGTCTGACTCCAAGAGGCCCCGTAGCTTAACAGTTCCAACACGGTTCAAAAGTCCAAGTTCAGCGTGTCCCTTGAGGCTCAAGGCAAATGCTTAGCCTTGACACCTATGAAATAAGAAAAGAAAGTTACATACTTCTAATATTCAATGTCTCAAAGTAAGCATCCCCATTCTAAAACGGGGAAGTGGGGCATAAGAAGGCTAAAAACGGGACCAAAGCAAGGTTGGAACTGGGTAGGACAGGTGTTTAATTCTTGCCTGACATTGACCGCAATGGCATAATATGAGTGCAAGGGGTGGGGCGGGCAGTTCCTCAGCTGGCCTCACATTTGCTCATTGCCTGGCAGATATCCCACTTCCCAGGCCTCTAAGGTTAACACTGTGTCTTCTACTTCATGTGTCACTTCTCAAGGGCTACCTCAAGGGCTCCGGACCCAGCCACACACTGCTTCTAGGGGCTCCCTTTTTAAATCTGATAGACGCCTCCATGACTATAAAACCAGCAGCACTTGGATGCCAAGTTCTGCCATGGGCACGAGCAGCCGTTGGGCTCCTTTGGGCAGTGTCTTCAGAGGTCTCTGAGTACCTGGATGGCTGATGGAGTACGGGGGGGGGGGGAGGACAATGCTTCCATAAGGGGTCCAAGTGCAGGGTTCCTCAGAGCTTTTTCCTAGGTGTAGCCTTCCAAGGAAGTTAAAACTTTTATACCCCTGAGCCAGACATGTTGGCACACACTTCCAATCTCATTGTCAGTGGCGTGCTGATGCAGGAGAATTGCCATGAATTTGAGGTCAGCCTGCACAGTGAGTCCTGAGCCAGCCTGGACTACATAGTGAAACCTTGTCTCCATCTCCTCCACAGAAACAAAATAAAGCAAGCCCAATAACAACAGACACTTTTTACACCTTGAGCCTGTGATGAGTGGGGTCCCTTGACTTGGAGGGCGCCTTCAAGGCCTCTTTCCTACCGTCCTGCCAGTGTTTTAAGTCCTTGATTCTTCAGCAGCCACGCTTTCCTTAGCCCTAACTTTCCCTTCCTCCCTTTCTTGGAAAACTCTAAGTTTTCACACCTTTCATTTTGCTCACTGTTCTCACTGTCAATTTGACTAAAAGCAATCAGCAAATTCCATACACAGCCTCAACACCAGGCTACCTTAAATACCAGGCCACCTTAAATGCCAGGCCACCAGTGCTTCTTGGCTAGATTAATTATTCCACCACCTTTAAACTCAAAGACTCCGACCAAGACACAGACAAAATGTAGACAAATTCTTTGCCTGAATCACTGGCCTCTAAATTCCTAACTGAATCTTCATTTCTATCTGAAACCTCATGAGCATAGACGTTACTACTGCACGTTGGTCCTCTGAACTCCCACCATGATAAACCATGAAAGCCAGTGTACAGCATTCTCCACGGCTTCTCTAGCCTGCTTCTCTGGACCTTTTCAACGTCCTCTCACAAATCAGTTTCAAGGGCTTCCACACTGTAGTCAGGTTTAGTCACACAATGACAGTACTTCTCTGGAACAGATGTCCTTTGTAAGGCAGACTTTCTCCCACTGTGACAGAGCAATTACCAAAGGAGGAGAGATGTTTTCTGGCTCCTGGTTTCAGAGGTGTTGGTCCATTGTGGCTGGGAGGACGTGGAGGACTAGAGCAGCTCACATTACAGAGGCTGGGAGGTAGAGGGAAAGATGGGTGGCAAGTGCGGAGAGATGCTACACAAACAGACTTCTTTATTTACCTTTTGTTCAGTCTGGGTCCCCCAGTTTATAGGATGGTTCTGATCTTCTCTGGAAACACATTCCTGGGAAAATGGCCCTCACAGACATACCCAAGGGAGTTCTTTCCCATTCTCTAGGCGTTCCTCAGTCCGTCAGCATCAACAATCATTATTAATAAATATACATATATTCCTAAAGAAATTACTTCATTAAATATATACATGTGCAAAAACATTGGGATTTTAATTCAATCAAAACTCAGCCAGGTGGTGTTGGCAGACGCCTTTAAGGTGATGGCACAGCACTTGGGAGGCAGAGGCAGGTGGATCTCTGTGAGTTCAAGGCCAACCTGGTCAACAGAGCTAGTTCCAGGAGAGTCAGGGCTACACAGAGAAACCCTCTAGTGATATCTTGTTTGTGTTTTAACAAATAAAGCTTGCATGAAGATTGGAGTGCAGAGCTAAGCCACTAGAGGCCAGGCAGTGGTGGCCCACAACTTTAATCTCAGAATTTGGAGGATAGACAGATCTCTATTAGTTCAAGGCTACCCTGGGCTACACGAGATTGATCCAGTCTAAAAAAGAATCAGAGCTCACACAAAGTTGATCACTTGGAGTCACATGCCTTTAATTGCAGCTCTAGGAAGGCAGAGAGAGGAGTGGTATGGCTGGGTGAAGAGAATGCAAGGTGGAAGGAGACAGGAGCTGAATGCAGTCTGAGGATGCAGCCTGAGGAACAGCGCAGTCTGAGAGGCACTGCAGTCTGAAGGGTGGTCAGTCTGAGAGGCAGTGCAGTCTGAGGGGCAGTGCAGTCTGAGGAACAGTGCAGTCTAAGGAGCAGTGCAGTCTGAGGAGCAGTGCAGTCTGAGGAGCAGTGCAGTCTGAGGGGCGGTCAGTCTGAGGAGCAGTGCAGTCTGAGGGGCAGTGCAGTCTGAGGAACAGTGCAGCTGGGGGGCAGTCAGTCTGAGGGGCAGTGCAGTCTGACTGAGGATGCAGTCTGAGGACAGGATCGCCCTTTGGTTTGAGCATTGGTAGCGGTAAGAACTCTAGTGGCTGCCACTCTGCATCTCTGATAGCTGACTCCAGGTTTTTATTATTAAGACCAATTAGAATTCATGTTATAAAACCCTGTCTTTAAAAACCAAAAAAAGGAAGAAAGAAAAAGAAAATTGATTCAAATAACTCAGATCTTTCCATTTAAACAGAACAAATTTAAATTAGACCACTGTTATTTCTAACATAAAGTTAATATAAAGATAATGATTTATCAGAAAATGAACATATGTATACTAGGCAATCTACATAGAACGGTTTTAAGAATTTCAACCCAACACAGATTTGGGGGCTGAGAGTACTTTTGCCAAAGTATACAAATATTCTCATTTTAATTCACGGGTGAGTTTGTTTCAGTTTGCATTAAAAATAACTCACAGCCTGTATCTGTTCCATCTTGATGAGTCACAGGCGTATGACAACTTTATTCCACTCTTCTTCCTCTCCAGTTTTAAGGATGAAAAGAGAACTAGGGAAAGTCATGGCATTGCTGTTCTTAGCAAGGCACTTTGGGGAGATCTGGTGGGCTTCAGACAAAGCCAAACTAAACCTTGTGAATTAAAACAACTCAGCATGCCATTAAACCGACCATTTCTCCGGGTCTGATACACGCCTGGAATCTCAGCCCTAGGGAGACAGGCAGATACGGCAGCATAGATGATACAACCAGACCCTGTCTCAAAAACAAAACTATTCATGTTTGCAACCCAAGCAGAATTCCTCAGGAGACAGAAACAGGTGAATCTCTGTGAGTTCAAGGTCAGCCTGCTCTATGAAGCAAGTTCCAAGCCAATCAAGGCTATATAGTGAAGCTAAGTCTCCAAAACAAAAACAAAACAAAACACCGTTTCCTCTGAGGACTCTCTTGAACAAACAAGGTTACTCCCCTGGGGACTAGGAAGGAAAGAGCTAGGCAGGGGTGGCCATGACAGTTGAGTCCAGAATGCAGTTGGGGGTGTGTACATGACTCATAGAATGTGAGGTAGGGACAAAGGGGCTCCAAAGGTTCTAGTAGGCCTGAGCAGGACAAGCATGGCTCTGGCAGGTCTTGCCCTTCTCTATTCCGTCTTCCTTGCTAAACCATTAGATAACATTCCTAAAGTTAGCAACCTTGGTTGCTAAGCTAGTCCCTTATTTGGCCACTTCCTGAGGCTGATCACCAAGGTCCAGCTATTAAAGTCAAGCAATCCAAAGCCCCCCTTTGGCTATCCTAATTAATATCTCCAATCAAAATTAACTGGTCCATGCTAACATGGGGTTTCCCCCTTTTCCCTTTATAAACTGCCATTTGCCTATGGGCCATGTCTGTCTCCTCTCTATCGAGAGGCAGTTTTTGGTCCCTCTGGGACAAGTACCCTTTCCCCCTCCCTTGTATCCTTTCCCTTCTCCCTCATCCTCTGTCTCCTGTCTTTGTCTTTTATTCCCTGCTCTTTGTCCCTCTGGGGCAAATAAATGTGCTTTGTGCTGAGTGTTCAGTTGGAACCCTGGTTCCCCCTGCCCAAGCTGGAAAACCCCATCTGCCCTACTTCCCCCAACCCCGCCCACACTGAGAAAACTCTGAACAAAGGAATGGCACCCAAGTGTCTGCCTAGGGACTTAAGCTTTTGACCATACTTGGGCACAGTCCCAGCTCCTGGCAGGCACATCATCACCCCTCATCTAGGGTCTATAAAACCTCCCTGCTTTAGCCTGGATATGTGGCCCTCTGGCCCTGTTCTTTGGGACCGGTGAGGTCAGGAACCATGCCCAATAAACCTGCATTTATGTCTTTAATCTGGTCTGATCTGGTCTTTTGCATTGGCAGAAACATATCACCAAGAACTTGGTCTTGGAGTGTCCAGTGCCAATGCCAGTCTCTTCTTGACCTTAGCTTCCCCAAGGGCTTAGCACCAAAGTTTTTGTGAAGACAGAGGAGGCTGTGAGTTCTCCAAGTCTTACAACCAACTGCAGTTCAAATGGGGGAGCTGGTTTGAATCCAAACTGTTTCCCTCTGCTCTGGTGTTGAAGACTTGATCCCCAGTGCAGCAGTGCTAAGAGGCATGGTGGTTGGGAGGTGACTGCTTCAAGAGAGGTCTGAAATAATGCTGGAGTCACAGTTTTACAGGTGAAGGGAAAGTAGGGGGATATTTAAGGGCTGGATCTTTTAGGAACAAGTTTGTGGCTGGGAATGTGCCCGTGGCGGGTATAACTGACACCTGGGTCCTTTACTCTCTCTTTGCTTCTCAGCTGCCATGAAGTGATCAGTTTTCTTCCACCTTGAGGTATTACCTCACCACAGGCTGAAGGTCACCAGGTAGATCTCATGAGTTCGAGGCCAACCTGGTCTACAGAGATAGTTCCAGGACAGTCAAGGTTACACATAGAAACCCTGTCTCGAAAAACCAAAAAAGCAAGCTGGCAAGCAACTTTCAAAGTCTTCAACAGCACAAGGACACCGTGGCGATGGTCTGGGCAGTGAGCCATATCTCTATAACATATGCAACCCCACGGGTGGACACCAGTGATGACTAAGACATCAGAGGCACAAAGGTTAATGTTCCTAGACCTTTTATTTCAACATCTCCACTGCTGCATATAGTAGATGCTCAATAAATACTGAACAAAAGACTGAGCACACCCTTTGGGTGCACTCGGATCCCTTCTTTTTATCACGTACTTCTCAGATCTGTCCTCTAGCACCCTCAACAAACAATCCAACTACATTTCTTAATCTGGGACTACGTCAAAATTCCTTGACTCTTGGGACATAGAGTAAGGCTCACATCCTGTTGAGTACTCTGTATGCATTAGGAGAACCAAGTTAGGTGGGCTTTCGGAACAAGCTTTACTCTGTGGGAGACGTGTCCTGTTAGTGTGAAGAATGTCATGGGGGCCATCAGCTCGTGCCCACTCACGGTAACTTCCTTCATTCTGACTTTTAGAAGAGACTGGCTTTTCTCTGTCACAAAACCCAAAACACGGATTAGCATAGGTGTGTGGGAATCTTGAAACACACCCTCTCCTCAGTAGATCAGGAAGTTGGAGCTCAGAGGAGCTTAATGATGAGCTCGTGGTCTCTATTTAGAAGGGCTAGGGCCGAAGAACAGTAGCTAGCTGTCTCTTAGGCTAGTGGCGTTTCTCCCATGAAGCCATGACTTCTGGAACAGACAGGGGAGCAAGCTATGAAAGCTCACCCGCTATTGACGCCGTCCGTCATGATTAGTGGGACTAGACACAAATGGAGAAGAATTGGTGAGATGGAACTGCTTATACACGGTAACATGGAAACATTTCCAGACAGTGCTGAAAAATTACAGAGCAGTAGGGAAGCTGAATCCATTTATGAGACTCAAAGTAAATCATGTGCATTTTTTCCTATACAGGACATGGAAGAATGGACCTAGGTCAGCAATGGTGGTCAAGAGAGTATTTGTAAGGCAAGCCTATGCATTTATGGCATAAGTATTAAGTTCAAACGCTAAAACAATCTTGTTTATTGTGTTCTGTGCCACACTAGAGGCTTTGTTCCTGCCACTGTGGTCCTTCTCTGTGGAACTCATCCTGTTGTCTTTGTCTCTGTGGGATGTCTATATTAGTCCTTCATCTCTGGGGCCTGACAGGCAGGGAAGAAGCAGAGGGTGCTTTTATAAGCTCATCTTTCCCAGAGCACTCAGTGCCCCTCCTCCGCATTGACTACCCTTTAATGCTTTGAATCTCATTGTGGTGACAGTGGTGATGATATTAATAACCGAATGTGAGTACTGCTCCCAACACACATCATTCCCTAAGTTCTTTCAAGCACTGGCTCCGCCAGACACCGTCTCACACACCTTGTACATTATCATTCCCATTAGCTCTTTAGCACCATTCTTGAGGTAAGTACCATCATCATATTCATTTTAGAGTTAAAAAAAAAAAAAACAAGGTGTGAAAAAGCCAGCCATTGCCTTGTGCCTTGTGGGTGGGTTCAGACCCAGGCAGTGTGACTCCAGAGTGGGCTCAGAAGTGGGCATTGCTTAGAGGAGCACTGACTACCAGTGTCCATAGGAGGGGTGCACAGACTAGAGACTAGGATGTGATATAAACCAAGATGTATAGGACTTTGAAGACCTTCAGAGTCTAATCCGCATCCCACTGCCTCCTCCTTGAGCTCCTTCAAGCCTTTCACTTCACTCTCCATTAGCCCTGGGTTTCTAAGTCAGCTGCATCATTGTATCAGGCAGTGCATGGTGGGACGAAAATTTTGGCAGGAGAATAAAAGCCTGTCTGTCTACTGTCACATACAAACTCTCAGCAGTTTCTCCGTCATCAGTTTACCTTCTGTTAAACAATGACACCAAATAAATATAGCAAGAAACGTCCTTTAGGGGCGATCAGGGCCAGCCCATCTGGGCCAGTGACCAGTGCCCTCGTCCTTCTTGTGATTTTAGTTTGGATGTCAGTTTTGCTTCTTGGTGACAGAGAAAGACTAATTCCTGTATCTTCCTGTTTCCAGGAAGCTGTCCATCTTACACTGTTACAGTTTCCCCTTTGTTCTAGCTCCACCCATATTTGGGGAATTTATTATTTCTGTGGTCATAGACAAAGCATCCATGATTTATAACTAAAATTTTGAGTGAGATGACAGGAATCTGTATTTAAGTGTATTTGCATACATTTATGTATATATGCACATAATAAATTCATTCTTATCTATGTATGTTTTGACAATGTATCTATTGATAAAACGAAATCCCCAGATGTCTTCAGCTTAATTAGAAGAGCTAGAGGAAAACATGTGAGGACAGATAAAGGAAATCAATCAGCTTCCTAAGTGGGCAAATGCACACCAGAGCCACATGATAACACATATCATAGCCACATGATAACACATATCATAGCCACATGATAACACTCTGCAACTCTGTCATCGCCCCCAACACTTGTTTTTGGCCAGTTGTATTTTTTTCTTTTATAAACTGGCTTTTTCTGACACCTGCCTAATTCTGCGTGGGCCCCGTCTCCATATTCCTTGACAGCGTTTCCCTGGGTGGAGCCATCCTACTTCCTCTTTCGTCCTTCCGGGTGATAGAACATGTGTGATCCTCAAAGATGAAACTGGGCCATGTTCTATTCCTTCCTAGCTGCTTATTCCCTAGGTCACTTTCGTAAATGCAACAAATGCGGATCCTTGCACAAACGTCTGTTCTGTTTCCACCTTTTGACTGAGGCCCAAGTTGGGAAGATGACCTAGTGACTAAGCCCCGCCCCCTCCACTGAGCTCCCCAGTCACCAGGACTACAGCATCTAACTAGGAGAGTTTTGACAAAATCATGCTACTTATTTCTAAAAATAAAACCATTTATGTTAGGCGGAAATGTTTGCATCAAAAGTTAAACACTATGTCTATAATATGTTAAGTTAAATACTATCTATAACATGTTAAGCACAAGGCTTTTGCAAGTCTTATTTCTTTGTAAAAACATTTATGATCTGAAAACTTGATTATTTTAGATATCTCAACTAACTCTCGGTTAACTGCAAATAAGATGTACAGACTGAGCATTCTTGAGCGGTGCTGGGCATGTGCACTTGCGTGAAGGGACTATCTCAGGAATTACCGAAGATAATCAAGGCGTTCCGTTACTCAACACTGAGTGTTTGGGATAGTGAAGACATGTTTATTGGACCACAGCTGCCACACAATCCTACCCATTGTATTATGACCCAAAGACCTGGAGACAGCGCTCTGGTGTGAATCCAAAATGCCCTGCAGGCTCGGGTTTTGACTGCTTTTCTTCTGGTAGCGCTGTTTGAGAAGCCCAGGACGCCTTCCAGACGCACAGGTGGTAGGAGGAGGTTAGGGGCAGGCCTTTGAAGGGTCTGCCCGCCTCCTGCTTCAGGCCTCCTCCTCTGCTTCCTGGCCTCTGTGATGTGAACAGTCTCCCGCACACTCTGATGCCATCCTCTGAGTCTCTCCTTCCCCTTCCACGGCATGTTGGACTGAAACTCCCTAAAAGCATGGACTCAAACAAAGGCCCCTCCCCAATGTTCTCTCTGTCAGGTCACAGAAATGTAAAAGTAAACAATGTGTTCTCTAGTCCTACTGTCTTCCCAAAATACTGTGCCAGAAAAACAAACAAACAAACAAAAACCTCCTGAAATTCCATTTTTAAACTGGAGCTCTTTAGGTTAGGTTGGTACTGCCCTTGAAGAAGGTCCGGCCCCATGGAGACCAGCTCAAAGCCTGTGGCTAGTACTGCCTTGTAGTGGGGTCCTCTGCCCAGGGGCTAGCCCAGGTAGTTGTCTTAGGGATGAGTCGTAGCATTTGAGAGTCTGTCTTTTCAGAAGGGGGGCAGTGGGAGGGTGCTGGGTAACCTCGTTCCGGAAACCCTGGGAAGCTGTAGCCCTTGGTGGTGGTGGGGGACAGTCACTAAGCATGTAGAGGTCTGGTGACATGTCCTCTTGATTCTACCAAGGACCAGCTACTTGCTTCTAAGCAATTTCTGACATATTTCAAAGTACCAATAGGCTTTTTTTTTTCTTTACGAATCTTAATGGATGTTCCTGAATGTGTCCAGGTTTTTGTATGACAAGACCATTTGAGCATATCCTTGTCCAGGCCCGTGGGAGTGACTGAGCCCCAGGTACCCTTCCAGTGCACTGAACCATAAGCCCAGAAGGACCCCTGCCAGAGCATATTGTGCTGGCCACAGCCCCCAGGACACTTCCCACACAGAGCGGTGCATGGTAACAAGACCTGTGTGTGGTTCAGGAGCTGCTCAGCTGCACTGCTCTGACCTTGCATGTGGACTTCCCGTGAGAGACCCGAACCCTACTGCTGTCTGTGTTTGGTAAGCAAAATGGTTAAGTTTGGGAGAATGCCCCAGTTTTCACCCTACTTAGAAATAAAATAGTCCTTAGCAGAAATAAGTGTTTTCTTCTGTGGATAAATGTTTAGGGAAGAGAAGCTTGTGTTTATAACTCTCATCCATTATGACTTGCCAGCCGTAATAAATTTACCCTGCTGGAAATTCAAAGTTGGAAGAAAGAACATGTTCAGGAAGGATAAATTGTGTAGACTGTGGATCGGGTGTTGAATGGTCACACAGAGAACTCGGTCAAACCTATCTTTAGCCTTTGCTGTGTGTGTATGATTGATCTCTTGAGTCTCTCACTGCAGCTGGATGAATGTTTCCCCGCATAATTGGTTTTGAGCATCAATAGTGGGCCTGCATATGCTGATGACGACTGCTCTGACTGCATCCGTGTGCGATGAAGCCCTTACGATGGATCACACAGCTAACTCTCCAGGGGCATGAGGGGGATACTGATTGCTGGAATGGAATCCAATCAGAACTAAGTTGACTAAGCAGGTTGGAATGTAGTTCTTGTTGTTTGAAATCTGTTTCCTCTTAGCTTCTAATTATGGTTGGAAAATTGACTGACATGGAAAATTCTGGAAATGAGGAGTAACATCCGAAAGCCACAGAGAACAAGGGCACAAAGGGAAAGATGAGTGCTGTAGGTAAGTCCCTTTTAGTCTTGACTTCCATACCTGCGTCCCGAGATGGGGGTGGGGACGACACCATTGCACTCACTCTGGTCCAGGTTATAGTCACTATGAACATAGCATCCATGACTGTGCAAAACAAGAAGTTAAAAAATAAGCCAGGAAAGTCAAATAACATTTGTCTTTTTAATGCTATTTTGTAATAATTTGTAATACTATTCTAGATAAGTCATAACCAATCTTACTAATTTAAATGTCCTAACACAGCTTTGTTTTCACATCTCTTTCTTCCAGAGTTTGAGCTGAGTCTACTTTTTAATTATACTCATAAGTAGTGTTGACTAATGTACACAATTAGCAGGGTAATTGCCCAACAATGCATTAAAAACGTCGTCTCCTGGAAATCTGCTCATGTTGCTGCTGTGAACTGTGGAATATGACCACACAGTCATCAGAAGAAAGCCTGCCCTGGCTCTCTCTCTCTCTCTCTTGGGCTCCCAAGTCATCAGAACTATAGCCCTGTGCCACTCTGCCCAGCTCCAGCACCCACTTTTCAGACTGGGTGGGTGGAGAGGGCTGACTGAGAAGATGAAGAAGTCAGAGGCTGGTGGAGTCATGTGTATGGCCTGAAGAAGAGAATTCCAGACAGAGAAAACAGCAGGTGGAAGAGTCAAAGGCGAGAATGAGATTCCTGTAGCTGGGGAGTCATCAAAGGGGACCGTGTCGTGAAGAATGAGGGAGTTGTCAGAAGTACGACATTTTGAGCTATCATAAGGACTTCAGGCTTTTCTCTCAGTAAGGTGCAAATGTTAGAGCCTGTGAGCAGAGTTCTATGCCCTGGCTCTCCACCATCCTGACTGCAATGATGGAGAGACCAAAAGTGTGTTGAGGATGAAGTGGGGATGAGGTAGGGACTACTGTTCTCATCCAAGAGAGAGACATGCTGCCCCATTCTCTCTCTCCTTGTATCATTCTTCCTTTCTTTCTCGTGGCAATCCCCCTGCCTCAGACTCCTGGGTGGGGGAACTGCAGCATAAGCATCACACCAGTTCCCCATCATCCACAATGTGCCCTTCACTCCCTAACCTCTAGATTCTCTTGTTGTGCCTTCTCTCTTCCCCAGACCTTTGCACCACTGTTTTCTGAACCCCAAAAGCTAGGTCCCCAGTACTGCTCCTAGCTGTAGCTATCAAGCCTGTCCTAGACCTAGCTCTTGTAGACCAGGCTGGCCTCGAACTCACAGAGATCCGCCTGCCTCTGCCTCCTGAGTGCTGGGATTAAAGGCATGCTGCACCATCGCCCGGCTTTAATTAATTTATTTTTAATGTTTTGTTAGTTCTTTGAGAATGTCATGTAACATGTTTTGATAATGTTTGCCCTTAACTCCATCCAGATCCTCTCCCCTCCCCTCAACTTCATAGCCTCTCTTTTGTGTGGCTTCATTTTCATTCTATTTGATCTCCCTCCTTCCCTTCCATCACCTCCTCTCTTTCCCTTCCTTTTCTCCCTCCCTTCCTTCTCCCTCCCTTTTGCTTGCTTGTTTGATTATTTTCTGTGCTTGAGACAGAAACCAGTGTCTTACTCTCACTAGGCAACTGCTCTTTAGTCTTACATTTCTTACTTTTATTTTAACCTTTCTTTCTTTCTTTCTTTCTTTCTTTCTTTCTTTCTTTCTTTCTTTCTTTCTTTCTTTCTTTCTTTCTTTCTTTCTTTTTGGAGCCTACGATGATGCTTTTCCTTTTATAAAGGCTTGTGGTTGCCTCTTCTCAGATGCATGGAGGGTGCTAGCTGTTTGTCCCTGGCTTCAGGCTGCAATTGTTGATGGGGATGAAAATGCTGGTGAGCACTGATTAATCCAGGTCTAAGGAGAGGTCTCCTGGACCATGCAGACAAGGGATAGCTGGACGTGAACCCATGGAAGGATTGCTTTGCTTTTCATTCAGCTGCCTTGCCCTGCAGGTGTGGTTCCAAGTATTCCGGGCTCTGTAGAAAGTGCTTCTTGCTGCTGATATCCCGAAGCAAACAGGGCTCCAGGGCTGGTGCATCCATTGCTTTTCACCAGCAGATGTTCTCAGGGTGTCCTGGTGGTGGGAATTGCCTGTTCTTCTGTGTCTGATATTTTCTCATTAGCTTATTTGTTTTTTTTTTATGCTTTTGATTTTTTAAAAAATATTTAAGATCAGAAGTACAGTCCATAAAATAAAGTCATAATTACTCTCCATAAAAGTTTGCTTTTGACATTCTGTTTTTTTAAGGTTGGTGTGCCATTTGGGGCATATGTATCTTTCTGGAGTTACTTTTCCTCCACCTTTCTCAGTGATTATAGCTTTGTAGGGAGACGGAACGTGGCACTTTGCTATGTCTGTGTTCCTGATAGAGCTATACAAAAATAGTCTTCTCCTTACAGTGGTGTTTGGCTTAGTGGTGACTGGCTCTTTATTAATATTTGGGGTTTTAATTGGTAACTGGGTCGACAGGAAACCAAGAAATAAAGGTTTCCTTTCCTTTGGGATGCAGGTGACATGTGGCCGATTATGACCTTATCAGCTTGGGGACTTTACATCATAAAATAAATCACCAAACTGTGCTAAATAGCAGTGGGGCTTCACTGAAAAACTTCGTGGACTTGTTTTGCTTTGGGTCACATTCTCAACGTTTCCATCTTAAACCCATCCGTGTGGTTTAGTTCGTTGGTTATTATTGTGCAGATCTTCTGATAAGGCTCGGAGCTTCATATATGCTGGGGAAGCACTGTCACAGAGCAACATGCCTGAACTCTTGAACGGAGTTTTAGATTATTTTTATTTGTTTTTGTTTTCCTAGACAAGACTTCTCCACGGAGCCCTGGCTGTCCCGGAACTTGCTCTTTAGACCAGAGATCCACCTGCCTTTGCCTCCCTAGTGCTGAGATTAAAGACATGTGATACCACCACCAGACTTAGGGTTTTAGATTCTTACCAAGTAGAAGGTTTTTGTCCTGAATTACTGGAAAGCATGTTCTCTTAATATCCTAGCGTTACCTGTACAGTCAGGACATGAGTTTATTTTCAGTCAGAACAATCTCTATGTGAAAGATCTCCCTGTACCAGATACCTAGCCTCAGCTCAGGAGACTCATTTGCTCAAATGGAGATCTCCTTTAGTGTTTAGTGATACTATCTTCATAGTATCTCCCTTGCCCAATAGAAACCTAGGCCTCCCTAAACTGTCCTGTTCTTTTGATGACTAGTAAGCAAGGCTATTTTTTTTTTATCACACTCAGCAGATTTGGAGAGACATCATAGAAAAGTCAGTTGCTTCAAGACCTGGAGTGTTACTCCTTAGGCCCAATTGATAAGTGTCCATTAGAGATGGATCCAGCAGAATCTGAGGTAGCTGTAGAATTGCAAGTTATTTGAATTAGCTGCAACCTGGTGTTGTGTTTTGTTTATTTTTGTTTTTGTTTTTATCTTTCTTGCCAAGCACACTTCACTTGCAAAGTTCAGCTCTGGTTTCGCCTGGTTGGTTTTGTTTTTTGTTTTTTGTTTTAATTTTGTTGCAAAGGCCTTAGTGATCACAGAGCCTGCCTTTTAAGTCCTGCCTAAGCCTGGGACTGCTGACGGAAAATGATGACCGTGGTGGGCACAAGCACATGGGCGAACAATGACCCTGCTTTCGGTGGTGATGCAGCTGTGATCCGTCTCTTAAAACCAACAGTAAATCCCTAGAGCCCCGGCATTTCCGTTTGCAGTTGCTCAGGCCTCCCTCTCCATTCAGGAGGCCTCTGTCACTGTCTGCTGTGTGGTCCTGCTGCTGGTGTTCTCCTACAGGAGGGAGATGGAGCAAATCTGGCATGGCTGGCTCACTGTGAGCGTCTCCCCTCTCACATCTGCATCACAACAGCGCATGCCATTGTCACACCCAAGTGTCTGTTGGGAGGCACTCTACCCAGCTGCCTCATTGTGCCCTTTCATCAACTGCCCTCTTGGCCCCTAATTCCTGAATTGGAGCCCAGATCCCACGGAGAGTGTGGCAGTAGACCAGCAGCATCTGTCTGCAAGGTATAAATTAGCATTGCATCTGGTGCTGGCAGAGTGAGAGGAAGAAAGTGCATTTGGCTTAGACTTAACTCAGAGCCTTTTCCTCTCAAAGGTCACTGTGTTCATTTATAAGTCCCGCAAGCTGTCAGACAAATAACCGTGTTCTACCCTGGGCGGAAAGGTCTATTCTTGGCTTCCTTCCAACCTCTCCTTCTCTCCTCTGGTAGGCGGTTTGCTATGCTGCGATTACCCTAGTGGCATGGCAAACCTGGGGGCCACTGACTTATTGTCACCGTTCAGAGGGACTGGATTGTGAGCCTCATGGGGGACAACAGAGGCCAGCTGGCTGGTGAGCAAGGCCACCCTCACCAGTCCTGTGATGGGCAGAGAAGCAGAGGTGACAAGCCATGCAGGGCTCAAGGAGAGGCAATATCCTAGCCTGGAGAAGAAAGGAATTTGGAACCAACCAGATTTGGGATTGAATTCACCTGAAACCTGCTTTCTCTCACCAGCTGTGTTTCCTGGGGCAAGTTACTTAACCTCTCTGAACTTGACTTTCCTCATCTGTAGCATGGGGCAAACACACACACGCACACACACACACGCATACATGCACGCACATGCCTAAACACGCTTCCATGCATGCATGTCCGCATACACATTCATTCTCTCTGAGCTCACCTTGGGGAAGGAAGGATTTCATGAAATCTAGATTGTGTAAGTGCTTAGCATAAATCTACACAGAAGGACACCCAAGAAATGACCATCTCTGTTCTCAGCTAATGCACAGATCGACGGTGGGTCAGGGGGCAGCAGCTTTCCATTTACAGACAGATGGTCTGCAGCCATTGTGGACCTAGGCAGGAAGTGAAGAAACGATTTCTAAATTCTCACCAGTGAGAACCTTCCACATCCCCCCCGCCCAATTATCCCCAGTGTGACTATTGATCACTGCTGATAGTGGAAGCAGAAGTTTGCTGTCTAGTAAAGGAGTGCAGCGGAGAGGCCCTGACATCTTGTCTTTTTCTCCTACTTGCGGAGCGCGAACAGCCCTCATTGCAGTGTGTTCTAATTGCCCACTTAGAGCTGAGGATCTCACCGTACCCTATACTTGAGCAGTTGTAGTGCCTGAGTGTTGATGGCCACGATAAAGGAGGCTATTAAGAAGTCTAAAGTACAGACCTTGCAGAGGAAACGCCCCTATCATTACGGTTTCTTTTAAAGTGCTCTTATTTGGATGTGCTGTGGCTTCAATAACATCGCCCAGAATAAGAGGCACGTGGATAAAAGCCGGGCAATACTTCAGTGTGTCCTCTGTGCTGGGGTCAAGAAAACCTTCCTGTTCTCTGTTAATTCATTTTTAAAGACTTCAGGGGAAAACAGATCTTGGCCCAAGTTTATTACAAGTTTGAAGATGAACTTGTGAACATTTTCTTCAGTGGTGGTAGAACCCATAAGCTTTGGAGTCAGACTGGCTGGGTTTTGAGTCTCAGCTCCATAATGTTCTTTTTCTGCAATCCTGAGAAAAGAGTTTCCCTCTGTGCACCTCCGTTTCCTAACTTGTAAAATGGATGCACCATTGTCTTCTTAGACTTGTGACGATGAACAGAGATGAGTGTAGGTGTATGGTTTGGGACTGTGTGCCTGGCACAAAGTAAGAATTCAACCCGTTCCCCTCTACCCTCCCATTACCTTCCTTTCCACGCCCATTGGTATTATTAGCACAGTGTGGCCACGGGTAGCAGAGTCAGCTCACTGATCTAAGCGCTCATGTTCTACTTAGGCTGTGCTTGCAGTTGTCCAGGTTGAAAAGGCCACCGCTCATCGGCAGGCAAACCTGCTGTCCCCATCATTGACCCTGGGTTGGCTGTCAAGCCCAGCGAACACACAGTGTCGAGTTCACCAGGAGGAAGGAGGCATCCATCCACTGAGTCTCCATGTCTCTTCCTCTCCTTTGCAGGCATGAAGGCTGGACCAGGTCATCAGTATATTTGCTCTTCTGTCTGTGGACCAGGTGATGATATGGGCATCTTGTGTGATTGGTTGTGGTTTCATTCTTGGATGGAACTTGGTTTCACTTCTTGTAGAGTTTCTATTTCTGTCCAGGGTTTATCAACTAGTTCCCCAATTGGCTGTAAAACCCCAACACCACACAGAGGGATGCTTCCTAGAGAAGCAGCAGGAGGCTGTGCACATCCAAGGTAATGCAAAATCAGAGAAAGCTCTTGTGCTTTCTGCTCCTTCCATGCTAGTGTTTCATTTCTTCTTTCCAGACTATGTGTCTAACCACAATCTTAATATTTTGTCCGCAAGTGCCCCTAAAATAGTGATAAACGAGAGGGCTGCAGCTGTGCCGACGCTCACAAAGCTCATGTGACTTGACCACATTGGTGGGGGCAGGCAGGGTTACTTTGTCCAGTTAAATGGATTGTGCATAACTCCAGGGACTCCATTCAGAGAAGTTTCAGTGTAAATAGCACCCCCCTGTGGAAATGCAGGGTACAACCTGCATAGACTATCCCACCATCTTGCTCATGAACACCTACCCCAAAGCTCCTAAACTTAAGAGAGGCGAATGTGTCAAGGAGTGTGGGCTACCCTTTGATCAAGGTCATATAGTGTATTCCTGCAGTGTTTAAAGTTAGACATTTTCTAAGTATGTGGGGATGAACAGGAACAGAGACATGTCAGTAGATATGACCTCATTCTCCTCAAGTAAGAGCCATCTTCACCAATTGACAATGTTGCCCATCTGCCTGGTTAACTCGGTTCTCTTTGTGGGTTTATGATTAGCACTCATTTTTTCTCATTATTTTTTTAGATAAATACCACTAGATTAAACTCATGAACAAAATGCATGTATTTGGAGAGATAAATATATAGAGTACATATTTCGATGATGGATGAAGGGCTACACGGATACATAAATGGCATGCGTCCTTCTCATCTACTTTGAGCTGCCTGTGTGAGCTTTCAAGGTTACTGTATTCCATATCCTCTGCCTCTCTGCAAAGTAAGAACAATTACAGAACTAATTTCACGAGGACACTGTGAGAATTAAGTAGGGTAGTCAATGAAAAGCCTAGTTTTATCCCTGCCCGTTTAGTAAGGCTGAAGTCAATATTAGCTGTGTTTCTATTGTCATCGGTTTATTATCATCTTTGCTTCTGGTTGCCTGGCAGTAAGCTCATTTGTATAATGGAAAACTCCTACCTCTTGTCCTGTGATATGGTCCCCCTGCCCCTCTGGTTCCTCCAGAGCCCTACTCGGCTCCTCTGGTCCTTTGCAGGACTCGTCTTCATTGTGCTGAGTGCATCTAAATTGTTATCTCTTTCTAGTCCACCTCCTCAAGCATCCGCTTCTTTAGAAAGGAAACACCAACGACGCCTTTCCTGGAGCTCACGCTCACACTTCAAGCGTGTGGCATTGTCTTCCCGTTCCCTGAGCCCGCCCTTCACCCGGCGTTGTCTTCCCGTTCCCTGAGCCCGCCCTTCACCTCTGTGTCTTAGCTTGGTTCTCTCCTGAGCACATCTTGAGACAAGACTCAAGGGTGAAAAGTAATCTGTTTAGAATGTGATCCAGGGTGGAGGAAGGGAAGTGGGATGGGAGAGGGCAGGGAGAAAAGCTGATAAAGGGAGCCTTAAAAATACGTGAGAGAGTCAGGGACCTTCAGAGACACCATGTAGGATGGACCTCAGGGTTGTCCCAAGAAGATGGGAGTATTACATCCAGCAGCTTCTGTCACCCAATGGTGAGATTGTTCCCTAGGGAACTTACAGAATAACCAACTCACCTTCCAGCACCTGCAGCAAGTCCCAGGTGCCTGAGAAAGGGAAGCTAGGGGTATACATAGGAGCTGTCCAACATGGGAGCAGAGGAATCTGGGAGGGACAACTGAGGGAGATGGTTGTGTATTGAGTTTAAGCTTATCTGGATTTTATTTTAGGTGAAACAGAGTTTTGAGAAACCACGGAATAGAGTCATCAACAAACCTAGAACTCTGGAAAAACCAAAGGACCCCAAGTCTGGCCTTGAAGAACAACAAGCCACAACCAAAGGGCTTCTCCACTGTCTTCAAGGCACACACAGGCTGCTCCACACATGCCGGGAGGAATGGGAAAAGTACTGCCGACAGACTGTCTTCCTGGCTGGCTTAGGTTCTGCTTTCCTCTACATGACCGTTCTGGGATTTGACTGCATTAGCACAGGCTATGCCTATAGCCAGGGCATTGACTGCATTAGCACAGGCTATGCCTATAGCCAGGGCATTGACTGCATTAGCACAGGCTATGCCTATAGCCAGGGCATTGGAGGCTCCATCCTCAGCATCCTCAAAGCCCTTTCAGCTGGGTCTGGCCCAATGGGAACAAGTCTCTTTACCTGGCTCCAGAAGCACTATGGCTTGGTCACCACAGGGATCATTTCCGGTTGGCTCCATATAGGTAGCCGAAAACCATGTGTTTTCTATCTTTGCTCCAGGAAGTCCTTTTGATATGGCTACCTTCTACCCATTAAGGAAGAATTCCTCTCTAAATCATGAGATGCTTAAAGGGTGACCAGGTACATGTTTACACCTTCAAAAGAAACCTAAACCAACCCATCTTCCCTGACCGCTTGCCTATCCACTGGACCAATGGCACAGCCCTGTTTGATGGCCAGCAGGGACCCTGAGCAGCCAGAGTCTTACATCTCTATCATCTTGCTCTTCTCAGGTATGATCAGTGAGCAGCGAGTCACGTGGGGTGTGTGGGGGTTCTAGAGCATGTGGTGTTGGTAGGTAATCTTAGAAGCATTGGTCTCCGCATTAAGCCACTGTATATGTCTTCAGCATCGTTCATCAAAGATTTGTTATGTGTCAAGAACTGTCCTGGAGGGTGGGAACACAAGAGTGACTTGATCAGACAAATACCTTAGTCCCATGGTGTGATAGCCAGAGCGGGAGGCAATATGTAAGTGTTACAAATAGGATGGGCAAGGGATTAAAATAAGGAGGCCAGGTGGCTTGAGAACACACAGGAAGGACATCGGGTCTGGTCTCCGGGGCCAGAGAAGCCTCCTTCTGGGACGGCACAGCCAGAGATCTCCCAAGGAAGAAGAGAGGGCTGGCTGCTCCAGATGGTGCACAGAGAGGCAAAGATGCATTTGAAAAGTAAAAGCTTGAAGATCTGGGGAGGGGGAAATGCTATGGTTATTTCCTGGGAGTTGGGTATGCGCATGCTACAGACAGTATCAACGGGAAAGCTAGGTTTTCACGGAGCCTCTTCTCTGTAGAACAGGGATGAGGCAGGAGGAGAGAGCAGTAACCTCGTGGGGCAGAAGTCAGGGCACTCCTTCTCCCAGAGATGGGGTGGGGCTAACCATGAGGCTACAATCTTCTTGTCCCTCACAGTTGTTACTTGCATGTTGTCATCACATCAGGTCTGTCTTACTCATAGTAAGAACATACCTGTTTTTGTTAGGGTGTTTATTAAAATAAAAATAGCTGGGCTGGAGAGATGGCTCAGTGGTTAAAAACACTGACTGTTCTTCCAGAGGTCCTAAGTTCAGTTCCCAGCAATGACATGGTGGCTCACATCCATCTATAATGAGGTCTGGTGCCCTCTTCTGGCCTGCAGGCATACATGCAGGCAGAACACTTCATAATAAGTAATTTTTTAAAAAAAATAATAAAATAAAATGAAAATAACTAAACTTTGGTCCTTTGATGCCTAACAACCCTAAAATGTCGTTGTAGAACAATGGTGACAGAAACCAACTAGCAACACTATGGCTTTTCTGATTGGACCTACAGATTCCCAGCTGGAAAGACCTGGGATGTGGATCCCTCTGAATGGGCTTCCAAGCAGGCAGCACCATTTCTTTGCCAAATTCAAAAGTTCCCATATTTAAAGTCATCACGTTCAAAGCCCAGACCAGTCCTGTCAGGTCAGAAACTAGGGGAACAGGATGTATGGCGTTGAGTGGGAGATGCGAATCAAAAACCAAGTTCCCTGCACCTTTGCACAGACCTTCCCTGGGTACCACATTTTTCAAGGACTGAACTGAACCTTTTTGGATCTCAGAGCATCACATCATCTCCAGGGCCTTGGTGGGATAGGAATGGGGGCTGAGCTGTTGGCTGATGACCTCTGTCTGGGATTCCAGGCACTCCTTGCTCTGCTAAAGCTTGGGGACATTGAGAGAGAAGAAATGCGTTTTACAGGTTGCTTCAAGGTGCTGTAGATGGACTAGCTTTGGAAGCTCACTCTTCTAATGTAATATGTTTGCAGGAGAAGGAAAGTATGCTTTGCTTCCAAACAACTGATTTAGTAATCAGCTTGCCAGGCATGGTGGTGCACATCCAACAGTTGGGTGGCAAAGGGAAGCAGATTTTTGTGAGTTCAAAGTCAGCCTACTCTATATAGAGAGATCCAGGACAGTCAGGGTTACATAGACACCCTGTCTACAACAACGAGAAGTCAGTTTTTAAAACCAGGGATTATCTGACCCTCAAGTATTTTGAGCAAGGTACCTGACAGGTGAATTGTCTGTTTGTTTATTTATTTATTTATTTATTTATTTATTTATTTTTATTTTTTTTAATATTTATTGAGCTCTACATTTTTCTCTGCTCCCCTCCCTGCCTTTCCCCTCCCTCATTCAACCCTCCCCCAAGGTCCCCATACTCCCAATTTACTCAGGAGATCTTGTCTTTTTCTACTTTATACTTCCCATGTAGATTAGATCCATGTAAGTCTCTCTTAGTGTCCTCATTGTTGTCTAAGTTCTCTGGGATTGTGGTTTGTAGGCTGGCTTTCTTTGCTTTATGTTTAAAACCCACCTATGAGTGAGTACATGTGATAATTGTCTTTCTGTGTCTGGGTTACCTCACTCAAACTAATGTTTTCTAGCTCCATCCATTTTCCTGCAAAATTCAAGCTGTCGTTATTTTTTTCTGCTGTGTAGTACTCCATTGTGCAAATATACCACATTTTCCTTATCTAGTCTTCAGTCGAGGGGCATTTAGGTTGTTTCCAGGTGTAATGGTTTTGTCACAAGTCCCCGGCAGCTTGCTGCGTGGTTCCAAAAGCAGCCAGTCCCAAGCAGGACCACGCTGCTGGTCCTGACAGCTAGCCTCCATTAGCCAAGTGGCGGCTGAGAGCGGGTGAGAGACAGACATAGACACACCATACAGAGTGGAGGTTAAATATTTATTTAGTGTTGATGGAAGAGAAGGGAGGGGGCAGAAAGGGGGGAGGGGGAGGGAGAGAGAGAGAGAGGAGACAGGCTGCCTCCCCGAGAGGGGGGACAGAGCGAGAGAGAAAGAGGGGGAGAGAGAGAGAGAGAGAGAGAGAGAGAGAGAGAGAGAGAGAGGGAGGCTAAGGCTGGAAGCTGGAAGGGAGTGGGTGTGGCTTGTCTCTTAAAGAGACAGAACATTACACCAGGTTCTGGCTATGACAAACAAAGCTGCTATGAACATAGTTGAGCACATGTCCTTGTGGCACGATTGAGCATCCTTTGGATATATACCCAAAAGTGGTATTACTGGGTCTTGAGGGAGGTTGTTTCCTAATTTTCTGAGAAATCGCCACACTGACTTCCAAAGGGGCTGTACCAGCTCACATTCCCACCAGCAATGCAGAAGTGTTCCCTTTCCCCACAACCTCTCCAGCATAAGTTGTCATCAGTGTTTTTGATCTTGGCCATTCTTACAGGTGTAAGATGGAATCTCAGAGTTGTTTTGATTTGCATTTCTCTGATGACTAAAGATGTTGAATATTTCCTTAAGCGTCTTTCAGCCATTTTAGATTCCTCTGTTGAGAGTTCTCTGTTTAGGTCTGTACTCCATTTTTTTTATTGGATTATGTGTTCTTTTGATGACCAATTTCTTGAGTTCTTTGTATATTTTGGAGATCAGACCTCTGTGTGATGTGGGGTTAGTGAAGATCTTTTCCCATTCTGTAGGCTGTCGTTTTGTCTTGTTGACCTTGTCCTTTGCTTTACAGAAACTTTTCAGTTTCAAGAAGTCCCATTTATTAATTGTTTCTCTCAGTGTCTGTGCAGCTGGGGTTATATTTAGAAGTGGTTCCCTGTGCCAATGCGTTCAAGTGTACTTCCCACTTTCTCTTCTATAAGGTTCAGTGTGGCTGGCTTTATGTTGAGGTCTTTGATCCATTTGGACTTGAGTTTTGTGCATGGTGATAGATATGGGTCTATTTTCTACATGTTGATATCCAGTTATGCCAGCACCACTTGTTTAATATGCTTTCTTTTTTCCATTTGATATTTTTTGCTTTTTTATCAAAGATCAGGTGTTCAAAGATGTGTGGATTGATATCTGGGTCTTCTGTTCGGTTCCATTAGTCCTCCTGTCTGTTCTTATGCCAATACCAGGCTGTTTTCAGTACTGTAGCTCTGTAGTAAAGTTTGAAGTCAGGGATTGTAATATCTCCAGAAGTTCTTTTACTGTACAGGATTGTTTTGGCTATCCTGGGTTTTTTGCTTTTCCATATGAAGTTGAGTACCGTTCTTTTGAGGTCTTTGAAGAATTTTGCTGGGATTTTGATGGGCATTGTGTTGAATCTGTGTGAATTGTCTTTTACTTAACTTCCATTTCTATGCTTCCATCACACACGCTGAGAGACGACTGTCTAGGAAAGAGATATGTAATTCAAAATACATTTGATAAATATTTAGTTGAAAATGTGGGGGAGAAACCATTCTCAGCAACTCCTGCACTGCAGGGTAACTGGGTTTAACTGATGAAGAGGAAATGTTCATATATATCTGGAAAGTCTGAATGCAGCACCTACCATCTGGTAATGTGTTCAGTACTCCAGAGCTTGGCTCTCTCTCTCTCTCTCTCTCTCTCTCTCTCTCTCTCTCTCTCTTTCTCTCTCTCTCTGACTCTCTCTCTCAGGCAAGGACATTTCTCTCTCACTTACTGTATCACAGATTCCAGGACTCTCTTGACTCTCTTGGGGCATGTTACTAGAACCTGGTTGTCTGGTGTTGCTAGCAAGGCCCCTTAGTTACTGTTTGCTGATCTGTAGGGGGTACAATGACAATGTTATATCCCCACCAGGGAGGTCTTGAGGTTAACTCCTGTAGGCAATGTGACCAGCCCAGCATTTTCAAAACTGTAGTTAACTCTCTGTTAACTCTATCTTGGTCACCCTTGTCATGACTGTATTTCAGCTGCGATTTTAATGTTCTCATGATTGCCATGAAATGAGGGGGGGCAGCAAGGCATAAGGACCACAGGACTGAGTGATGATGCCAAGGTTTCCTGACTCCTGCCCACCCAATACCATCAAGGACCATTTACATTTATTCTTGTTTGGATTGCGGATAACCTTGGTGCTGATTGGTGGTGTGGTCCTGGAACTACAGAATTGAACAGCTGCTGTTCAGAAGGATGTGCAGGCCTCTGTTAGTATGGTTGCTATGGTCAAACCTGGTAGCCAGGAAGAGTGGTCCCCTTGCTGGGAGCAGCAAAGAGCTCACCTTAGGCATTTATTCAATAAATGTTTCCACTCCCCAAAAAAATAAATAATCAACTTACAGAACTCTGCCTACAGTTCTGAACATTCAGGATATCATGTAGCAGTGCTATGTTAACTTGCTTTCTAAATCGCTGCAATAAAGACCATGACCTAAAACAGAGGAGGAAAGGGTTCATTTCCTCTTACAGCGTACAGTCCATCGCTGATGGAAGCCAATGTAGGAACTCAAGGCAGGAACTGGAGCAGAGACCATGGAGGAGCGCTGCGTACTGGCTTGCTCTCCTGGCTTGCTCCTTTTGCCTTATATAACTCAGAACCAACTACCTAGCAAAGCCCTCCACATCAATCAGATAGAAAAATGCCCCACAGAGTTAAAAGCCAATCTGATGGAGGCAGTTCCTCAACTGAGGCTCCTTTTCCCAGATAACTCCAGTTAATGTTAAGTTGACAAAAAAAAAAAAAAAGTCAGCACAAGTGGCTTCCCTTTTTAAAGTCTAAGAACTGTAACTCTTTCTGCCCTTAATTTAGAACTGATTCTCGGTGTATAATTAGCCCACACTTCACATTGTACTGCAGAAGCATCTTGCAAATTCTGTCTATCTTTGTGAGCATTTCTTGCTGAGGGCCAGGGCAGGAGAATGGAGCTCTGGGCCATAGTCCAGCACTAGGTGATATCTTTACCCAGCAAACTTGGAGGGACCTAGAGGCCATATGGTGTAATCAGGAAAGCCTAAAGGGATGGGGAGAACATCAGAGCCTGTGGAGGATGCCATAGCAACATGACCAGGGCATCCCAGCCTTGGAACACACCTGCAGGAGCAAGGGTCTGCAAAGGTAGACGGGCGGAGAGCATGGAACATTGTTACCATGTAATTTTTGAGTTTAGAGCTAAGTTGGGCAGTTGGGGTAAAGGCAAATAGGAGGCCTCTGCAGAGTCAGTGCTGAGTGTTGGGGAAGAATCCGGAAGGTGGCTAGCTGTCTGGGAAACCAACCAGGCTGGCAGAAGCTGGATGATGGTCTCCAAAGGGAAAGGAGCCAGAAGCCCTAGAAGAGCGGTGGCCACACAGCTCACACAGGAGCAGCACAGCCTGTGTGGCTCTGAGCCTGTTTGAGGACTGAACATCAGTTCCCCAGGCTGCTTCTGAAGCATAAAAATGTAACCTCTTGTTGGGCAGTGGTGGTGCACGCCTTTAATCCCAACACTTGTTAGGTAGAGGCAGGTGGATCTCTGAGTTCGAGGCCAGTCTGGTCTACAAAGCTAGTTCCAGGACAGCCAGGGTTGTTACACAGAGAAACCCTGTCGGGATGGGGGGCAGGATGAGTGTAATCTTATGGGGTTAAAATTCAGGAAGAGAATGCTGGAGAGATGGCTCAGCGGTTAAGAGCATTGCCTACTCTTCCAAAGGTCCTGAGTTCAATTCCCAGCAACCACATGGTGGCTCACAACCACCTGTAATGAGGTCTGGTGCCCTCTTCTGGCCTGCAGGCATACACACAGATAGAATATTGTATACATAATAAATAAATAAATAAATAAACTGCTTTCTTTAAAAAAAAATTTCAGGAAGAGAGAAGCCTAATCCTCCTATCTCAGGAGGAGAGCAGGAAACATTACTCTCTTTGCTATACAGGCCTTGCACTCCAACGGGGACCTAGAGAAACCCATGCAAAGTGAAGCTGCAGTGCAGCTAATAGTGTTAGCTATGAAGGTGAACTGAAAGGAAACTTTCTATAAAAACCATTTTAGTCTTTAAAAACTAATTACAGGTTAGGCATGACAGTACTCACATGAGTAGACAAATATTTTGAAGGAGGACCCAGTGCTTCAGGCCTTTTAATTCTAGTGCTTGGGAGGCTGAGGCAGGATTGTGAGTTTGAGGCCCTCCTGGTTACACGGTGAGGCCCTGTCTGAAAATGCCACCACCAATAACCCTCAGACTCTGACAGTACCTAGCAAGCCAAGAAGGCAGGCAGTATGCCAGACCTGATGATTTCATGGAACCCTCCAGTGGGTATTGTTTGAAATATCTCCATCTCACAGATAAGCAAACCAACCCGCAGAAAGCTTCATTTACAGATGGAACAATACTAGTTCACACCAAAGTCAGAGTCTTCCTGAGGTCCTCTGACACTTCTTCATGTTCATTCTCCCCCTACGTGGCTGCCCTGTAGACCTCTGGTCCGTTGACCTCACTGCGACTCGGCTTCTCCGGGAGAACATTCCCAGAAGCAGGACGAGGGACTGTAAATGGTGTGCAGTGCACCTCATCCCGAGGCTACAGCAGTTTGGCATGTTGATTTTCTCCTCCATGCTGCTTGTGACCACTGGACACATGCTCTATTTCCTCTATGCAAGAAAGAGTAAAAGTAAGAAGGCCCATGTGACCAAGACACTGGGAAAGGCATGTGGGCATCCCCCAACCTGAGAGGTAAGCAGCACTCTTGAGCGGTCTGGGAAGCCCTGGACCCATTTCCCACCCAGCATTTCCAGCTGTTTTCTGTACCGCTGGTGTCTTTGCTACAGTTGAGAGTAAATGTGCCATTTTCTGCCAGTAGCATCACCTGCTGCTGGATCTCTTCTTGGTACTTTTCTGAGGGTCAAGGGGGACAACTTGAAAGGTACCCATTAATGGAGTAAGAAGGATCTTCCTCTCAGTTCCTTCAAGGGACTGGCTTTAATTCAGTGTCAAGGCTGGGGATGTAACTCAGTTGGCAGAGTGCCTGCCTAGCATCACATGGAACCCTAGGTTCAATCCTCAGCCCCACTTAAAAGTTGGGTGTGCAGTAGCATAGACACTGGGAGA
>PVIU01008601.1:56052-82767 GCA_004026605.1 Ondatra zibethicus
GACCTAAACAGAGAACTCTCAACAGAGGAATCTAAAATGGCTGAAAGACACTTAAGGAAATGTTCAACATCCTTAGTCATCAGAGAAATGCAAATCAAAACAACTCTGAGATTCCATCTTACACCTGTAAGAATGGCCAAGATCAAAAACACTGATGACAACTTATGCTGGAGAGGTTGTGGGGTAAAGGGAACACTCCTGCATTGATTGTAACATGAAGGCCTGCTTGTTGGGGTTTCTGTCCTCCCCAGTTCCCACAGTCATTAGGTCCCAAAGAAAATCACACAGAGGTCTTCATAAGTTATAAACTGATTGGCCCATTAGCTCAGGCTTCTTATTTACTCTTATAACTTGTATTAACCCATTATTCTTATCTTTGTTAGCCACATGGCTCAGTACCTTTTTCAGCGGGGCAGATCACATCTTGCTTCTGAGGTGTCTGGACAGGACTGTGGAAAGAGCTTCCTTCTTCCCAGAATACTCCTGTTCTCATTGCCCCACCTCTACTTCCTGTCTGGTTGTCCCACCTATACTTCCTGCCTGGCTACTGACCAATCAGCATTTATTTAAAATATAATTGACAGAATACAATTGTCCCACATCACATTGCTGGTGGGAATGCAAGCTGGTACAGCCCTTCGGATGTCAGTGAGCCATTTCTCAGAAAATTAGGAAACAACCTTCCTCAAGACCCAGTAATGCCACTTTTGGGTATATAGCCAAAGGATGATCAATCGTGCCACAAGTACATGTGCTCAACTATGTTCATAGCAGCTTTGTTTGTCATAGCCAGAACCTGGAAACAACCTAAATGCCCCTTGACCGAAGAATAGATAAGAAAATGTGGTACATTTACATAATGGAATACTACACAGCAGAAAAAAATAACGACAGCTTGAATTTTGCAGGAAAATGGATGGAGCTAGAAAACATTAGTTTGAGTGAGGTAACCCAGACACAGAAAGACAATTATCACATGTACTCACTCATAGGTGGGTTTTAAACATAAAGCAAAGAAAGCCAGCCTACAAACCACAATCCCAGAGAACTTAGACAACAATGAGGATACTAAGAGAGACTTACATAGCTCTAATCTACATGGGAAGTATAAAGTAGAAAAAGACAAGATCTCCTGAGTAAATTGGGAGCATCGGGACCTTGGGGTAGGGTTAAATAAGGGAGGGAAGAGGCAGGGACAGGAGCAGAGAAAAATGTAGAGCTCAATAAAAATCAATAAAAAGAAAGTTTGGTGTGGCTGGGTATGGTGGCACACCCCCTTATGGAGGCAGAGGCAGGTGGATCTCTGTGAGTTCGAGGCCAGCCTGATCTACAAAAGCTAGTTCAAGGACAGGCTCTAAAACTACAGAGAAACCCTGTCTCTAAAAACCCAAAATAAATAAATAAATAAAAATAAAGATTGGATGTGGTGGCACATGCCTGTAATCCCAGTTCTCAGGAAGTGGAGGTAGAAGGATCAGAAACTCAAGGTCATCCTCAACTCCACAGGAGCTCAGAGACTTGTGAGGTTACTTGAGACCCTGCTTTAGCAGGAGGAAAAGGAACTCGGTGTTTCCATATTTTAATTATTTTTAGAAACTAAAACTCAGTTGGAATATTCTGGCCCATGTTCTAACCAGACATGATACATAGAAGATAATGTTTGGTCTTGGCTATTTGGGAAAGAGTTGCTGTTCCCGTTGGCTGGTGTGTTAAGTGTCCTTCATGAAGTGACACTATTTGCTGGAGACAATGACAGTCTTCACCTGGCTTACAAACCTTGGGCCAAGCCAGAGATTTTGTGGTCTTGTCAGGGTCCGAAAATCTGAAATAACCCAAGCAGGCACCAGAGAGCACAGAAAGAAAGATTTTATTGAATTGAGCAGCAGGAAAATGAGGAAAAGGGAAAGAAACTGATCAGTCAGGGACAATAGCACAGACTCATCTCAGCACATATTTAAGCACAAAACCCGCCACCATCTGTGCCAAGTTACAGTTACAATTTTCCACCAGCCAAACTTCAGAGATTAGGGACTTTCCTTATGTGGTTGATCAAATCCTCAACCAATCAAACCTATCTGTTCTTTGTGATTAGAAACATCTTCTATTTGGGGGAACAGAAGAATAACAAGCTATTTTGCAGGCTATTTTTATTGTTTACTGAGGAAGCTGGTCAGGTACTAGAAAGTCCTCAGCTCCTCTAGACCCTGGGAACTTGAACTTAACTTCACCTTATGATTAAAATGAAGTCTGAAACAAAATGGCAGTACTTAGGCTAAGTTTCTTTGGTCTGTTCCCAACATTCCCACCTTGTCTTGTGACTAATGAGACAAATCCTCATCTTGGGTCTCAAACAAGGGGTTAAAATCATGAGTTTGTTCAGTGATGGACGCTGCGGAGCGTGGGTGATGAGGCTATCAGGACTTGGTGGATGTTCTGAGAATGGCTGCTGCTGTGGGCTGGGAGGGAGGGAGGGAGGTCAGGACTCTGGCAAAAGGCCTGGTCACACACCTTCCAGTCCTAAACGATGGAAAGTTATTTCATGACTTGTTAGGCTCGGGGGGGGGCACAGCTTTGTTCCTGTGTTTATTGCTTGAGTTTTAGTTCCCCCACCACCACCACCCCAAGCACTTTAGTCTAGAAAAAGCCTTGAGGTCTGTTGAGCCAGAGTGTCTCAAGTAGATCTCAAAGAAGGACTGGAGAAAGCTTTCTGAGCAGGCAAATTAGACTAATATGTAATGCATATTGTTGACCTAAATATCCAAGACATTGACATTGAGTAAATATAACTTTTTTTTTTTTTTTTTTTTGGTTTTTCAAGACAGGGTTTCTCTGTGTAACAGCCTTACCTGTCCTGGAACTAGCTCTTGTAGACCAGGCTGGCCTCGAACTCAAAGAGACCTGCCTGCCTTTGCCTCCCAAGTCCTGGGATTAAAGGTGTGCGCTACCACCGCCTGGCTAATATAACTGTTTTGTACATATGGACTTTATTATTAAAGAAAAAAACATGAGTTTGACAGTGCCTATGCTATCCTGAACACAGTATGCAAAAGCGTTAATAACACAATAATAGAACAAGAAGCAGGAGGGTCAGGGGACCTATTAGACTTATGATGAGGGTTGACAACCAGGGGGACCAGTCGAAAAGTATTCAAACCAGTTAGAATTTTGTTTTCTTTCCTCCTCCCTAATGTGGAGATTTTCTTTAATGTTTGTTAGAGCCTTCCTAATAACACCTGAATGGTTGGCAGAAAAGCAACATGTCTCTCCCAAGGCCATACATAAACCTCCCTCCTCAGAGAAAGTAGGTCCAGCCCCCCCCCACTTCAGTTCTGTAGGACCACCTCTGCCAGGGAGTCAACTTGATTTTTCAGGAATGGAGATGGGAAATATCTCTGTCAGTTTGTTCACTCAGGATCCATAGGTTGTGTTCGTTAGTGACTAAGGCTGATGTCCCGAAGACTGTTGACCCAGTGAGGGGGACAAAGGATGGGAGGTGCCCTCTAGGTGTGCAGCAAGCCTACGGTTCCCATGTGCATCCTTCCCACTATAATACAGGACTTGAGACACAATATGAACCAACACACAAAGGTCAGGTTTTTTCTTCTCCATTTTTTTTCTTCATCTCTAGAGAGATGAAAGGCGTTAGTTAAGTCAAAGGTACAAGAAAACCAAGGTGGTGTAGGAGCAGCCAAAGGGATGCTTTCATTTAGAGCAGCCCACTTGGTGCTTAGGAGAACATAGATGTCAGAGTTTTCGCAAACCCATGAGTAGGGTGATGCTGCCAGAGCGTAGCTGGAAGAGCAAAAACAGGTTCCTTCTTCCCAGATGTCCCAGAGTCAGGGTGGATGTCCGAGGGCAAAAAGCTTGCGAGCATGCAAGGGAAACTACTTACGTGGTGGATGGGGATGAGAACTTTCTTTGAGGGTGATCCTGATGTAGTAAGGAGGTCTGGGGTCTAGACAAAGTCAGCAGTCAACCATGAGGTTAAGATGAATGGCATTCAAATAGATATAAGTAGCATTGACTATCCCAAATAAGGGTGATAGCTGTGATTGAGTAGGATCTGAAGGTGGGAAGGGGGTGTTCTTTGGTCCCCTGATTGGGGCTGGCCGTGGTTGAGACCCCAATATCTGTTTTTTTTGTGGGGAGAGATGGTAGCTGATCCTTTATTTTGACCAGAAGTCCCATGAATCTAGGAGGACTAAGAATAGATAGTTTTTGGATGGTAAACTCCATCCCTGGGTCTTCATCTATCTGGTTTATAAGGAATTAGCCTTTAGTACTGCATGCTGGACAGACATAACACTATTTGCCCCAGAGATTTTTCTCTGCTTCTGTCCAGTGGGTCAGGCGCCCTTAGGATATTTTCCCTTTGTGGGGGACATAGAGGGTGACCCCTCTAGTAGGCCATAGGGTACTGTCTAATTTAAATTTAGAGCCTGAGATACATATCTCCTGATGTATCTATCTCTGAAATGATCTGTCCCATTTGAGCATTTGACAGCCTTCAGATATATAGCTTGGGCTGATAGAGCCCTGGGTATTGCCCCCCGCAAAGTTGGATAGAAAAGGAGTTAATAGGAGCTGAGCCTTAGCTTTAGAGGATCCTCAGGATCTCGGAAGTCCTTTCTTGGTCAATTGTTGACCTCTCAGGCTTCTTGACTGGAGGCTGATTTGACCTGGGAGTGATGAATCCAGGGCTTGATGCCATTGACCTTGATTGCAGTTGGGGCAGTCAGGATCACAATGTGAGGACCTTCCCAGCAAGGACCCAGAGTTTCTTTTTTATGATGTTTCATCCAGACTAGACCGCCTGGTTGGTGGTCATGTGGTTTGACAGGCAGCAGGCCATACAGGTGGCAGAGCAATGGGTGCAGCCTGTCCTGAGTTCTTTGTGGTTACGGTACTGACTGGAGTAAAGCAAATAAGATACTTCCGCAATTAGATCAGACCAGGGTTTTGGGCAAATTGGAGGGCTCTTTCCAAATATAATCTCCCAGGGAGTTAGACCCTCTGTAAAAGGGGTTCTTGCCCAGAGGAGGGCAAAGGGAAGGAGTGACACTCAGTCCTTGCCAGCCTTCAGGGTTAATTTACTTAAGGTCTCCTTTAGGGTCTGATCCATCCTTTCTATCTATATTAACTTTGTGGGTGATAAGAACCATGAAGTTTCCAGTTTACCCCCAAGGCCTCAGTGACCCCTTGGACCACCTAACATATAAAGGTAGGTCCACTGTCTGATCCTATGACAGTTAGAATATGAATCTAGGAAAAATTTCTTCAAGCAGTTTCTTTAAAAAACAACCTGGGCTGTTTTTCTTTTAGTTGGGAAAGCCTCAGTCCATCCAGAGAAGGCAGCCACAAACACGAATAAGTATTTGTGCCCACAACATCTTTATCTTACCTCAGTGAGGTCAACCTCCCCAAAATCTTCAGGTGCCATACCTCTTGCCCTTTCTTCTTATTTCCAATTAGACTGAGGTGCAGGATTTATAGCCTGGCAAGCAGGACCCTTGAAAACAATATCTTGGAGGATCTAGCTTAGAGAGGGAATAAGGTATTGCCTGCTTAAAAGAGAGGCTAGCTTACTTAGTATTACCTAGGTATGTACTTGCAAGAAATTGTCTAGCTAAAGTTTCTCCGAGGACTTGGGGAAGAATGATTCTGTCATCTGACATGTATCTCCATCCTTTCTGGAGGGAGGTATAGGGAAGTTTTTGAAAAAAGTCATTGTCTTCAGCAGAGTATGTGGGGGATTCCAGGAACTCTGATGCTGGGAGGGGCACCAGTGTGGTGGCTGGCAGGTGTCCGGCTGCCTGATCAGCCTTCTGGTTGTCTCTGCCTCTTGCGAGTTTCCCTTCTGGCATCCAAGGCAGTGATGACTCATGGAGACCTGCTTGGGGTCCATCTCTTGATTGTCCCCAATGGTTCTTATTCTCTGCTGTTAGGAGTCCTTTTTCCTTGTAAATGGCCCCTTGCGTGTGTATGGTTTCAAAGGCATATTGGCTGTCAGAGTGGATGTTAACAGTCTTTCCTTTCCCTAATCTGAGGGCCTGGGCCAGAGCTATCAGTTCTGCCCTGAGTGAATGCCCCCAGGGACTGGTGAGAGCTTGTGCCCACAAAACTTTCTCTAAGGTCATTGCCACCACCCCAGCCAACTCTTTTCCTCCTTCCACAATCAGTAACATTTCTGGATCAGGAGAGTCCCATGGAATATCAGTCAGGTCGGGTCTCAGACTCTGGAAGTGGGTGAGGATCTCGAAACAGCTATGCAGAGGACCCTCAGCTGTTTCTGGTAGCAAAGTGGCTGAGTTTAGGGTGGTAACCTGAGCAAAAGTAATTTTTGGCTGGTGTGGTAGTTTGAATGTAATTGACCCCCCATAAACTCACTGGAAGTAGCACTATTAGGAGGCGTGGCTTTGTTGGGGTAGGTGTGGCCTTGTTGGAAGCAGGTTTAGAGGTCTCATACATGCTCAAGCCACAGCTAGTGCCCCAGTTCACTTCCTGTTGCCTGCAAGATGTAGAACTCTCAGCTCCTTCTCTAGCACCATGTTTTCCTGCACACTGCCATGTCCTGCCATGATGATAATGGACTGAACCTCTGAACTGTAAGGCACCAAATTAAATGTTTTCCTTTAAAGAGTTGTCATGGTCATAGTGTCTCTTCATAGCAATAGAAACTTTAAGGTGGCTGGTTTAGCAAGAGAGCTTGGGAATGGGTAATAACCTGGCATTTATTATCCATTGATTTGTGGGATTTTTAATAGGCTCTGTATTGCATGGGGATGGTAACAGTCAAATTCTGTTCGAGAGTCAGGACTTTGCCAAAATCTTTAGTTAGTAGGGCAGTAGCTGCAATAATTCTCAAGCAAGCTGGCCCACCAACCACTGGATCTAATTTCTTTGGTAAGTAGACCACAAGACAATGTCAAGGCCCAAGTTTCTGGGTTAATACCACTTTAGCCATGGTCTTCTTTTCATCTACAAATAGGTAGAAAAGCTTGGCAACATCAGGCAAGGCCAATGCAGGTGCTGGTGTCCATAGCAGAGCTTTATCTTCCGACTCAGTTCATGGGGACTTACCCTCCAGCCCTTGCCATCTCATACAGAGGTTTGGCAATTTGAGCAAACCCCAGAATCCAAAGTCTGCCGTACCCTGCCATCCCCTGGAACTCTCTTATTGTCTCTTTGTCATCGGCATGATGTATCCAAAGTAGCCTGTTTATGAGGCATGGACAGTGATCTCTTTTCTTCTTGGAGGTCAAACCCCAGGTATACAGCTTTCTGGGTGCAGAGTTGTGCCTTCTTTGCAGACACACAATATCCCAGCATCTCCAGAGCTCTTAACAGTCCCTCTGCAGCTTCTTCGTAGTCCATCTCATTCATGCCACAGTCGATAAGTTATCCACATGTTGCAGAAGTACAACCTGGGAGAAAGTAAGGCAGTACTCCCCCAAATCTGCATTTAAAGCTTCATTAGAAAGACTGGGAGAGTTTTGAATCCTTGGGGTGAGTGAGTCCATGTCAAGTGTCCATTGAAACAAGTCTCCTGGTCAGTCTACTCAAAGGCAAACAGAGGTTGGTGCTAAGGGGCCAGGGAGATGCTGAAGATAAGACCAGAACTATATAAGCCTGTTTTTCTGGTGACAACGTGCTGAGAAGGAGGCACAGATTGGTTACCATGGGGTGGATATCTGTAGCACGAATAGTAAAAACCCAGAGAGAGAGATTAGGGTTCAACCTGAAAACCAGAAAAGCAAATCAGCCAAGCCACTAGAGAAGTCTTACCTCTACCAAGGCTGGGCTACCACAGACTAAGTAGACAGCCTGTCTCTCCTCTCATTTTATATTCCCTCTAGTGCTGGGATTAAGGGCCCGTGACTCCCTAGTACTGGGGCTAAAGGCATAAGCCACTACCACCTGGATATATTTCTGCATTGATCTTCTGTAGCACAGGGTGACCTTGAACTCACAGAGATCCATCTGACTCTGTCTCCCAAATCCTGGGATTAAAGGTGTGTGTCACTATTGCCTGACCTTTAGTGGCTTTAGCTTTGCCTCTGGTCTTTAGGCAAGATTTATTTATCAAAATACAAATAATATACTACTACAGATATCCTCCACCCTTCTGTTGACCCTCAGGCCCTGGACTAGCCTAAAGTCATTAGTCTCTGGCTTCCTGTACAGGTAACAAGGGGATATTCCATGGGGACTGGAAAGGAAATAATATTCCCACATCCCATAGGTGGTTGATATGAACTTTGATAGCTTCCTGGGTGTAGTAGGAGGCCACTATTAGTTCCTGGGTGCTCAGGCCCTAAATAATCACACAGAAACTGTATTATTTAAATCACTGCTTGGCCCATTACCTTGAACTTCTTATTGGCTAACTCTTACATATTAATTTAACCCATTTCTATTAATCTGTGTCTCACCATGTAGCTGTGGTTTACTGGCTAAAGTTCCGGTGTCTGTCCCTGTGGGGCTACGTGGCTTCTCTCTTTCTCTGCCCTTCTTTCTCCCAGCATACAGCTTAGTCCCCCACCCCCCGCCTACCTAAGCTCTGCCCTATCAACAAGCCCAAAGCAGCTTCTTTATTTATCAATAGTAATCACAGTATACAGAGGGAAATCCCACATCACCTGGGTTTCTGAAGACTTGGATATTGCTTGACTTGGATGGGATCCACCCATGGTTACAACTGGACAAGTACTAGGGCCAGGGGCTTGACTAACCCTGTGTATTAGCCCATACTTGGGGGAAATTTCTCTGAAATATCTGTAATATAGGGGAGTTGGGCCCTAGCTCCTTTTCTGTGGGGGTGAGAAGGCATTCTTCTCTTTGGGGCAGCATCACAAATATGCCATGCTTTTGAATATCAAATTCTTCTTCCTTAGGGAGTTTGACGAATATCCCCTTTTCTGGGAAGATCATCTACTGGCCCATAGTTTGTGTCACCAGTCATGACTGAGGAGAGAGTATGGGCATTCAGAGGTGGCCTAAATGAAGGAGTTGCAGTACCTTTTCTTAGGTCCAGTTGTCATGCTGTAGCCCAGGAGTACGGCTTGGTCCCGGTAGCTGCCCAAACTAAGGTTTGCTAACTAGCTAGAGGTCCTTCTGGAAGTTGCAAGTCTGACAGCTGAGTCCCAGTGTCAACCAAGCAGTCAATTGGCTTTCCTTCTACTGTTAAGTTACCCTGGGCTCGGAGAGGGACTCTCAGGTCCAACACCTTCAGTCCTCTACAAAGTGGAAGACTTTTGGCTTGGGATTATTGCGTTGGGAGCACTTGTGTTTCCAATGGCCCATCTCTTTGCAAAATGCACATTGGTTTCTCTGAAGTGGCAAAGGATCTTTTTTTAAGTTCTAGAAGTCGTTTTAGATGAGGGAATTGGGGTCCCCAAGGCCAGGATCTCTATTCCTCTTGCAAAGTGGCCATCATCACCCTAATAGTTTTCTCTGCCTGTTTATCTTCCTGATTATAGACCTCAGTGGCTATTTCTGTCTCTTTGGAGAGATTTTGTCCCTCAAATCCCTCAAGCCTCTGTAGTTTCTTCCTAATGTTGGGAGACGATTGGGGCACAAAGGCAATGCTTATGGCTCTCCTGTTTTCTTCTGCTTTGGGGCCAATGGAAGAATAAGAGCAATAGACCTCCATTAGCTGTTCAAAGAGACTCATTTGCTTCCTACATAATGATTAATTTTAGACATATTGTTAGGGCACCTAGCAGCTGCGCAGACACCTCCCACTGGAGTCTGGTGGTAGACTTTCAAGCATCCTTACCTCCATCAGTGTTGGGGTTCCAGTCAGGGTGGAATGGTGGAAAAACAGCCTTAATGATGGCCAGACTAGTGCTGGGCCTGTTCTCACCAGGAACCAATCTCCCAGCTTCCCGCAGAATCCTTTCCCTCTCTTCATGAGGAAAAAGAGTCTGCACGAGCTGTTGGCAGTCATCCCAATAGTTTCTAAAAGGAAGATTAAACTTTGAAGTTTCTCAGAAAAAGGAGGTTTGGGGTTTTCCAGTTATAGAGATCATTGGTAGCGAATGGAGTCTAGAGCCAGAAAGGATTATTTCCTCTCCCTTCTGTCAGCCGTGCCTGCCTGCTGAAAGGGAGGGACAGAGGATGGATGTGTGGAGGGTTGGTGAATCAAACCAGAGCGAGTATGGGGAGGGGATAAGAAAGGGTTCTGAGAGGGGGGTTGGCATCCAAGGACTGGGTTCCTGGAAGAGAACTAAGGTCAGGGTAGAGAGTGGGGGAAGGGGCAAGTTGAGGGGAGGGTGATGGCACCCATGGCTGAGGCAGGAGGGAGTAAGATAGTGACGTTTCTTCCTTAGATGTAGGCAAAACTGCCGCCCTGGGCTTTAGAGTGAGAAGGGACAGGATAGAGCCATTTTTAGTGGAAGATGAGGTCTAAGCTATTTTGGAGACTCCTACACCAGTAAAATCCAGACTATGATGTAAGGGACCTGGTAAGGATGACCCAGTCACGATGACCCAGTCACCCAAAAATGATGTTCCTAACTACAGTTGGATTAGACAGGTTAAAAGAACCTTCAAATGGCCATCCGACCTGGAGGGCTGGCCATTCAAGTTGACAAAGGGTGTGGAGCTTCCCTGGGAAGACAGTGTCTCCCTAGGTGTCAGTTGTAAATATTTTAAACCCTGTAAGACAAGGTCCAGGGGTGTAAGGGCTGAGGAAGCTCATCCATGTATGACAAGGTCCGGGGGTGTAAGGCTGAGGAAGCTCATCCATGTATGACAAGGTCCAGGGGTGTAAGGGCTGAGGAAGCTCATCCATGTATGACAAGGTCCAGGGGTGTAAGGGCTGAGGAAGCTCATCCATGTATGACAAGGTTCAGGGGTGTAAGGCTGAGGAAGCTCATCCATGGTTTCAAAGTATTCAACAAGACAGAGAATGACACAGAAAAGTGAAACCAGAAACCAACACTGACAGTGATGGACAGACTGACAAGATAAGACAAACACATTTAAGGGAGGCACAGAACCGAACCAGGTGTTCCCCTACAGGAGCCAGTGAGAGGCCAGGACGTCTGCTGTACTGCATCCAGTTTCTCCTTTCTTGGGCTCCAGAGAGGTGCCAACCGGAAACCAGAATACTTCCAGAGGTCCAAATGATGGAAAACAGTCATTGTCTTTTGGGGTTCTGCTGGGTAGGTGTTCAGATCCCAGAAGCATCCCCAAATGTTAGGATCCAAGAATCCGAAATAACCCAAGCAGGCACCAGAGTTCACACAAAGCAAGATTGTTATTGAACTGGGCAGCAGGAAAATGAGGAAAAGGGAAAGAAACTGATCAGTCAGGGACAATAGCACAGACTCGGGAGCTGACCGTGTCCCTAAACGTTCATCTCAGCACGTATTTAAGCACAAACCCCACCACCATCTGTGCCAAGTTAGTTACAATTTTCCACCAGCCAAACTTCAGGGATTAGGGACTTTCCTTACGTGGTTGATCTATGTTAAATGTACAACCAATCAAACCTATCTGTTCTTTGTGATTAGAAACATCTTCTATTTGGGGGAACAGAAGAATAACAAGCTATTTTGCAGGCTATTTTTATTGTTTTCTGAGGAAGCTGGTCAGCAACTAGAAAGTCCTCAGCTCCCCTAGGCCCTGGGAACTTAAACTTAACTTCACCTTATGATTAAAATGGAGTCTGAAATAAAATGGCAGTACTTAGGCTAAGTTTCTTTTGTCCGTTCCTAACAGCCTGGTGTCCAATGTGAGCAAGCCTCACTTCACTGATCAAGCTAAGACCAGCTCTGAGTAAGAATCCACGTAGTTTGCAGTGAGCACGGGATTTCTAGTCACCATTTAGTCAACGCTAATGCTAGCTCTTTGAAGAAACTAGAAGTGGTATAGCTCTTAGCTTGTAGTGCTTAATCACAGTTTTACAAGTGTTATACAGTATAAGGTCATTTGGAAATGAAAGCCATAGGGCTAGCAATAAAGCCCCCAGAGTATTCACAACTCTGTGTAGTGGGAGTAACTTGTAACACTGGTACCTAAGCAGATCGGTGGGGAGCGATGTTTTCTAAGGCAGCGTTTATCAGCTTCTGCACTGTTGACATTTTGGGTCAAACTATCCTTTGTTGTAGGGGCTGCCCTAGTGGGAGATCTTGTAGCACCTATGGTCACCATCCAGTTATGCAAATCACATGTCTCCAGATATTACTGAGTGTTTCCCCGGTTAAGAGCCCGTTTAACAGAATGTGAAAACCAAAGGAAGAATTCCCTCACTGTTAAAGAGAATGGCTAGCCTGGACTGTAACTCCATGGGAAATCACTTTTGGGGAGTGGGCGGTGGTGGTTCGAGACAGGGTTTCTCTGTGTAGGTAGCTCTGGCTGTCCTAAAACTCGCTGCAGACCAGGCTGGCCTTGAACTCAGAGATCCACTCGCCTCTGTCTCCAAGTGCTGGGATTAGAGATACTCGGCTGGAATAGCATGCCTGAGGCCCTGGGACTGAAGCCCTACCATCTTGCAGAAGAAAACAAAATATTATTAGTAGCAAGAAAACTCCAAAGGGAATGTTCGCAGGATTGCTTTTTGTAGTTAAGTGAAAATGAGGGAAAGAGAATCTTGTGAAACATTTTGCTTGCTTCTCCTGTGTTAGCCTGGCTTCCTTCCGTCTGACATCCAGATGAGTGGATCCAAGTTTCCTACAAACCTTAGCCTGCCTGCCCACTCTGGGGCCAAATGCAGTTATTTCCACTTTCTCTAGATCCTCCTTTAGTTAGCCAGTGCTCTGGATTACAGGGAGAAGCATGGTCACTCTTGGGAAGCCTCAAGTGCAGTTGGCTCCTCCCCTCTTCTGTTTTAAAAAGATGCTCCATTGTCACAGCCATTTTTGAGAGCTGGCTCTTTGCTGCTAGGGAGCTCAGAGTCAAACAGGCCCCAGCTGACAGCCTTCCTCTTGTTGGTCTTTCATTCCCTCTTCTAATGACTGTACTGCTCAGTATTTGTTGACAATCCCAAGTCATTGTAGGAATGTGGTGAAACTGTATAACTAGGTATTAATTTCCTCACAATTGAATCTTCCTTATGACCCAAAACCTAAATTACTCCTTTTGACAGGTCAGTAGACACCCAACCACCATCTTACATGGTCAAATAAGCGTGACACTGTCTCTCATATAGATGGCAGTTTATCTCTACCACAGGACACACGTATTTGCCAGCTTATCTAATACAATGTAGTTTTTTTTAAAACAAACTTATTTTTTTAAATTTTTTATTATGTATACAGTGCTCTGCCTGCATGTATGCCTGCAGGCCAGAAGAAGACACCAAATCTCATTACAGATGGTTGTGAGCCACCATGTGGTTGCTGGGAATTGAACTCAGGACCTTTAGAAGAGCAGGCAGAGCTCTTAACCACTGAGCCATCTCTCCAGCCCACAATGTAGTCTTTTTTTTGGTTTTTCGAGACAAGGTTTCTGTTGCTTTGGTGCCTGTCCTGGAACTAGCTCTTGTAGACATCCGCCTGCCTCTGCCTCCTGAATTCTGGGATTAAAGGTGTGTGCCACCACCGCCCGGCTAAAATGTAGTCTTAATGACCCTCAAAAGTGGGGCTGCAGAGATGGCTCAAAAGAGAGGAATACTGACTATTTTTCCAGAGACCCAGATTTGGTTCCCAGCACACAGATGGCAGCTAACAACCTCTAATGTCCTCTGATGGTACTAGGCATATATGCAGGCAAACAGCTATACACATTAAACCTGTGTGTTTGTGTAGGAGGCAAAAAAGGCAACCCTCCGGAACTTATAAGCTGACATAATGAAACCACAGAACAAGAGCACTCCACAGACAGGGAACCAGTTTATTGGGCACCAACTGTAGGGCTGCTGGAGTAGAGAACAGGGAGCTCTAAGTTAGGTTTTCTGGGGCCTTTGAAGGTTTAGGGCAGATCCCTCCCTTGTGGGTAATGTTTTTTTTTCCTTTTATGGGCAAAACAGAAGTCCCAGCCAGGCCCCCAGGAGGGGTCTGTGCCTGATGTAACCAGGATGCGTTTGATGTCACCTGGAAGGGGCCAGTGTTGACTAGCTATTTAGGGAGGAATGGGAAACAGGTCTCATGATTCCTGAAAAAAGTTGGGGGGGGGGAGTTGCATTTCTATTCCTAGTAGCTATCTGCTCAGGTCAAGTTCAGGCAGCCACGTGGCCCCACGACAGGGATACTTTGCAACAGGGCATGGTAAGGGCGTCTTTTTCAACATGAGCAGGGTTGAAGATGGGTGCTCAGAGCAGGCTAAGTGAGCCGGCAGGGGATGGCAGACCTGAGCAAGCTGTCAGGAACATCTGATTTACTCACCGTCAGGTAATTTCATGCCATTTCCCTGGAGAAAAAAGAGAGAAAACAGAAACAAGAACATTTATGGCAAGACAAGAGACCAGTTGCTGAGGAGTAGGGCCTGGAACCCCAACGCCAGATTCCCATGCTGGAGTAGGCTAGCTTTAAGGAAATTTTTAATGCGCTCTTCCACTGGGCCAGGCTTGTTTCTATAGTAACAGCACTCTTCCCTGAGAAGAGGCATGCGCTTTCTGTGCTGCTGTCAGTACAATACCAGGGATGGGAAGAGTAGCTGGGCCCAGGTTGCGTCCTGAATAGTGTCTGCAGCTGGGCTAGCATGTGCTGAGACAGGGAAAGGCTATGACCACCCAACCCCATCCAACCAGACCCAAAGGAGCCATTGAGATTGCCAAGCTTATTCCAGTTATGTCTGGGGGCACCACAGCTTCACACTGGATGAGAGTGTGAAGTTCTCCATGTATATATGTTCAAGACTCATAATTATGAGGTTCTCTGAAAAAATTTAAATTCCAATTTGCTTTTCTCTACAAGGCATTTGAGCATAATGCAGTATCTACCTAGTAGTGTAAATCACACAGAGCACCCATGGCAGATACTGAGCCCAGATGCCCAATGGATCCCAGAAACACCTCACTCTCCCAAGTTGCCAAAGTTTAGGACTAGAGAGATGGTTCAGCAGTTAAAAGATCTAGCTGGCTGCTCTTCTAGAGAACCTAGTTTCAATTCCCAGCACCCACATAGCAGCTCAACTTTTAATTCCAGTTTCAGGGGAGCTGATGCCCTATTCTGATCTCAATGGGCACTGCAGGCACATGGTACATGCAGGCAAAAAAAAGTAATTTTAAAAATGAAAACTTCGGACCACAATCCCAGAGAATTTAGACAACAATACAGACACTAAGAGAGACCTACATAGATATAATCTACGTGGGAAGAAGAGAGTATAAAAAGACAAGATCTCCTGAATAAATTGGGAGCATGGGGACCTTGGGAGGAGGGTTGAGGGAGGGAGGGGTGTGGCAGGGAGGGGAGCAGAGAAAAATAAAAAAAATAAAAAAATAAATAAAAAAGAAGATTCATAGAAATGGCATATTAAAAAATTTACATTAAATTGTGCACTATTACCGTTAAAAAAAGAACAATTCTCAGTTCTAATTTAAATATGCATATTTGTCTAAAAACTTTCTGATGTTATGTTCCTCCATCTCACCTCCAGTATTCAAAAATAGACTTAGATTTTCTAATTTTCATTTAGATTTGACCTACTACTTAAGGTAGAAAAGTATATTCTATATGTTATCAACTTAAAGTTTATTATATTGTGTCTATTTTCTTTTCAAAAATAGTGCAGTATATGTTTTTCCTAAATAAAAGTCTAGTTAAGGTATGTTCAAGGATTGTCTCAAAACCTACACATGAATCATTCTAAGTTTGAAGGTGTACAGACTTTCAAAATGTGTGTGTGTCTGTGTGTTAGGACACACATGAATCTGTATAGACTTGTATGTGGAGGCCAGAGGGTGACAATGACTGTCACTAATAAAGTGTTATCTATCTTGTTTTCCAAAAAAAAGAAAAATGAAAACTTAGGGCTGGAGAGATGGCTCAGTGGTTAAGAGCATTGGCTGCTCTTCCAGAGGTCCTGAGTTCGATTCCCAGCAAACACATGGTGGCTCACAACCATCTGTAATGAGATCTGGTGCCCTCTTCTGGCCTTCAGGCATCCATAGAGGCAGAATGTTGCATACATAATAAATCTTTAAAAAATAAATAAAATCTTCAAAAAGATCTTTTGCGCTACTATTGTGCCAAGTTTCAGGATAGTGCTAACTCAGTGAACTGACGGAAATGAATTCTATAGGCCAACATTCGCACGTTTCTATCTATGCAATTGGGACCACCTCAAATTAATGTTTCATTTGATTCTAATTACAGTTGCATACCTTTTCTTCTCGAAGTTGCACTAGTTCATCTCAAGCACCAGGGCTGCAGAAGAAATACCAGAGGTAATTAATTAGACCAACACTATAGTAACATGCTGATGTCTAGACTATGTTGACAGTTGCGTAAACAGAATCCTCAGTGTGTTATCCAGTACATTTGGTAATTCAACTTGCCCTTTAAGTATTAATTCATTTACCAATACCCGGTTTATTATTCTGTGTGTGCACAAAGGTGCCATAGCACACATATGAAGGTCGACGGATAACTCTAGCGTTGGCTCTCTCTCTCATAGGGCCCTAGAATCAAACTCAAAGGTCAGGTTTGGTACTGCTAAACCACCTCACTACACTAGCCCCCTTGTCCCTGTCTATAGCGGTGGTGTGACTGCATTAAAGTCCTATTGAGTTGGCCTCAGGTAAATCCTTCAACCCATCAGAGCAGCACATCCAATCAGGTTAGAGTTCTCATCCTTGGCCAAAAAATTCTGTTCCTGGAATTGTGCCTGACATCTTTTCATTTAACTCATACCTTGTGCTCATCAACACCCTGGGCATAACACACAGCACCTGTTTAAGAAAAAAAGCATCAACAATGGTACAAGTACCAGGCCATAGCTTCCCCTACACCCCCATCCCCTGTTAAAAAGAAAACCACAGGCACACACTAACCTTTCTTGGGGCTCCTAACTGCCTTTGATGACATTAAATCCTGCCTCTGAACAATACTCCTGTACAAAGCTGTGATCTTTACATTTCTGACAGCTGGGAGTCTATTTTGTTCCCTCTGTGCCATCATTCCAACTGAATCCGTCACACAATCAGATAATTTTAAGTTTAGAAACAAAACGACTAGCTGCAGTATTTAAGGCAAGCTGAAGCACTTTGATTTCAAAGTCAGAAGCAGCATCAATCAATCAATCAATCAATCAATGCTTGCTGAAGCTGAAGGGGGGGGGGAAGAAACCGTAGTCCTGGAACTTGCTGTGTCCACAGTCCTTAGACCCTGGCTCATACTGTCCCTTACTCTAGGCTCTCAGACTGTGTCAAACCGAAGGACTCAATAGAATCCTAACCCCTAAACAAGACAAAACTATGGCATGTTCCTTTGTTGGAGCACAAGGAATACTGGATATTGTTCACAATAGCCCAGAAGGTTTTCGCTCTGAAACGGGCTTCACGAGGCATAGGGGCTCTCTGTACTGCTGTACCCATAAGTCCCAACACTTACAGTACTAGAGCAGAAAGATTCCCTGGGCCACAATGAGAACCCAACAAGCACAAAGTTCACATCCCAATTAAAAAAACAAAAGCCAAGCAATGCCTTCCTTCGTTCACTCACGTCTAAATTTAGACCTTCACAAATGTTAAAGCGGCAATGAGCAGGCAGGACTCCCTGACACCTATGCCTGGTCTTAGGAATTCTCCCGGGAAACAAAGTGTTTCTACATCATGGAGCACAGAAGTTAGGTATCTAATAACCTGTACAAGTGTGGACCCAAAGGCTCAGATTTTTGCTCAGGCAGGCTGGGTTCGTGTCAGAGGAAGGCTGGGCAGCACAAAGCGCTGGCTAATCCTGTCACTGTGGGTGCGCAGGGCGCCCTGCTTGACTCGCTTGCAGCCATCGGCTCTCAGAAGCCACCCTCAAACCTTAAAAAAAAGAAGTCTCTGTGCAAAGTGGCATTTAAAAGGGCACTTGTGGCGAGAATGCGTGGGCGAAATTACCTCCTTTCCTTGGTAACATTAAAATTATCCTGCTACTCTTGATCTCTGATCTCATTCGCTTCCTAAATAGATGTCCCCGTCACCAGACTACTGGGCAGGCGAGAGCCCCGAGTGTGCCAAGGACCTGGGGACGGTCTTGACTCTGCGCCTCCACCCCAGAGGAGGCAAATCCGAGCAGCGCCGAGGCCGAGCCCCAGTTCCACACCGAGGGGACACGCACCGGGCAGGGACCCGCCCGCGGGGCTAGCGCAGTGGGGATCCCCGAGGCCACGTGGCGGGATCTTGCGTTCCGCAGGACGAGTACTACTTACCAGAAGCACGCCGCGGCGGAAAAGGGGAGACGCCCGGCCCGACCAAGTTTAAAATGGGCTGGACAGTGAGCACAGGGCCCCGCCCAGCCCGCCCTGTCCGGGGTTCCCGCCCTGTCCGAGGTTCCCGCCCTATACCAACTCCCCGGCCCTCGCGCGCCCCCTGGTGGCCTCAGCGTGTCCTAGCCTGCGCCCAACCCAGAACCACTCACCGCCCTGAAAGCAGAGGAGGTTCTTGGCGTGGTGGAATGTGGGCTCCCCCTCTCCTCCCGGGCGTGCTTCTTAAAGTCATACACTGGATTTAGTACTATGCCACACCATTTTGTCCTTATTTTCATTTAAGGACCCACACCTAATTATGTAACAGAATTTGCTCCTGTTTAGGAAACTGTGACGTTGACATCATGCAGAGGAGAGTGGAATATCTTTGAAGAGGGGCAGAAGACCCCCACATCTGGAAATCCCACTCCTGGCTGTGTACTCCCAATGCTGGCCAGGATCTGAAAACATACTGCCCTCGGAGCACCTCTGTGACTCTGGACGAGAGGAGTTTGTATTGCAGAAAAATCAACAGCATTGGCGCCAGGCATGGGTGAAAGAGACCAAACTGTGCCCTCCCTAAGAAGACGGTGAAGTGTTAACCTCCAGTACTAGTGAATGTGATCTTATTGGGAAATAGCCTTAGCTTTGTGATCAAGTTAAGATAAGGTCATTGGGATGGGCCTTTTTGTTGTTGTTTTTCCAGACAGGGTTTCTCTGTGTAGCCCTGACAGTCCTGGAACTCGCTCTGTAGATCACGCTGGGCTGGAAGTCAGTGGAGATCCGCTTGCCCCTGCCTCCTGAGTGCTGGGATTAAAGACCTGCACCACCACTCAGCGGTGGGTGGGCCCTCTCTTAACTAAAGGCAACTGGAATCAGCTTCTAAGACCTGAAGACAGAAACGCAGCAAAGTTTGAGGACAGCAAAGTGGGGAGAGAGGTGCGAATATACGCCCCAAATGCCAAGAATTGTGCCGGCAGCCAGAAGCTAGGAAGGCACAGGAAGGATTCCTTTCAGTGAGTTTAGAGGTAGTTTGGTTCTGTTGACACCTTGGTTTTGGGGCTTCTGGCGGCCGGAACTGAGCTGGCATTTCTGTAGGACGCCAAGTGCGTTGTTAAGGCACACAATACTATCAGAAAGCGTCTGTCCCCAGCTCTAGACTCAGCTAGATCATGCTCTGGGCTCTTGTTTAGCTTTCCTCATTGTAAGGATTCAGCCACACAACGCGGCTGACACTTCCCGGTTCCAGGTGTCTAATGGCCCCAGGGAATCTTAAAGGACCCCGTGTGACCCACGTGCAGCGTGGTTGCATCATCTACGTATGATGCACTGGGTGAGCCCTTACGCGCATGCGTAAGCTCCGTCATCTGCGTATGACAGAACCCTGCTATCCCCCTGTGTGCACGCGCTAATCAGCCCTTAGAAGCCGGAGGCGTCATCTTTAGCTCTCTCTCTGCACACTGACATCTCCAGGCCTGTACATGCCCCCTCTAATAAACTCCTAAGTGGGTTTGTTGGTTTGTTGCTTGTTCCGTGTTTCCTTCCCACTCGCACCAGGTAATTTCACTCATCCCTTCCAGGGGAAAAAATATCAGTAAGATCTAGTGTTGATATAAATGTTGAGGGGAAACTTATGTAGTCTACAATCCTCCATTCTGCTACGCTCTGAGTAGGAACCCGATAAAAGTTCTCTTTTATGGGGAAGGCAGAAGCAGGGGCCTCTGAAAGCCGATGAAGCAGCCAGTCAATGGGAGACAAGTATGAACTTTAACCTTCATGCTTCTTTTGATAGTGCTTAGCTGAAAGGCAGTCAGAGGTCCTCATTAGCCACGATCCTGCACTTAACGCAGGACAAATATTCAGGCCTCTCTCCTGCTATAGCAGCCGACATCCACTGGCTCATCCTTCCTGAAGAAGATCCACAATCAATTTGGAGGCATTGCGGCCTGGCTGGCTTCCCCATCACTGCCCAGTGCAGTGCTAAGTACTTGTAAACCCTGATCCAGACGAGGGTGGGGGTTGGATGGGCCAGTCTCAGTTCGAAGGTCACAAGCTGAGCAGTAATAAGACCAATTCTCCTGCCTGAGCTGGATCCTACCATGTCTTGATCTTTTTCTCCAGGAGCTAAGACTCTCATGTCCTCAATGGACCAGCAGACACAGACGTGAGAATCTGCTTTTATAGATTAATGAGCCCATTCATGGGCTCTTGTGTCTGTGTTTGGTGCATATTTTAGTGTGTTACTGCGAGGCAGAGACCAGAAAGCAGCAGCAGGCGTTATTTATGGTTTATGTGATTGCCCCAGTTGGGTACTTGTTTTTAAATTGGGGTTATTGGACAGTTTGCCACACGCGGGTCCCTTCCCTGACAGCTTGCCTGTTCTGAGCAGCTGGAGGCTTGTTTGTGAGCCAAGAGAATGTCTGCTCTTGATGAAGCAGAACGATTTCATCTGCCTAAGTCAGCCTGCATGGCTGCCGTGGGCAGCTGGAGGATGCACAGGTGTGTGCCCTGGAAACCTTGGGCTGTGATGCTCTCTCTTATGATCCCAGAAGGGCTACCAGATAGTTCACATAAAGAATTCCCCGGGTTTTTAGCTTTGTTGTCCAGAGTACTCTAGGAAGTATTGGATAACATAAGATGAAGCTGCATATTCAATGTACAGATCCCCACTGTGGATAAGAACCACCCAGACTAGAAATGTGTGATTTTCTGTGTATATGCTGTACCTGAAGAGGCCAGAAGAGGGCGTTAGTTTTCCTGGAGCTGGACTTAAAGACAGCTGTGAGTCACCTGAAACAGATGCTGGGAACCAAACTCAGGTCCCCTTAAGAACACTACACTCTTTTAACTGCTGAACCATCTTTCCAGTCATGGAAAAATAAAATTAAAACCAACCAACCAAACCAACCCCCCCCATTTTAACTCCACATTCTGCCACAACTAATGCACCTTTTATTTCTTTTTATAGCAACACCCCTCAAAAGAGTTGTCTACTATCTATGCTCTTGGTGTGGTAAGCCTCATAAGCCATCAAGGAACTGAAAATTGGAACAACACCATGATATCACTTACACACTTATCAAAATGGCTAGAACCTAGAACTGACAATTCATATGTGTATGAACACAGGAGAGCAACATGGAGGTATTCAGAAGACATTGGGTAGTTTCTAACAACACTAACCACACTTGCATAGTGAGATCCAGCATTTCTGCTCCTTGGTATTTACTCAAGGGAGCTGAAAACGTATGTGCACATAGAAAGCTCTGCAGAAATGTTTACATCAGCTTTATTCATCATTGCAAACTCTGAGAGCAACCAAGCTGCCCTTCAGTAGGTGAATAAACTGTCCAGACAATGGAATTTTATTAGCATTGAGCAGAAATGAGCTATCAAGTCGCTGAAGCTCAGTAAATTACTAAGTGAAGGAAGTCAATCTAAAAATGCTGCATTTTATGTGATCAAACAACAGAACACTTAGAAAAGGGGAAACTCGAGGGAGGAAGGAGTGATGAACAGAACAGTATTTTTTAGCACACAGTAACTATTCTGCACATAAGAGTGGTCACATACCATTATGTTCTTGTCAATCCATACAGCACACGGCACAGTGAACTCTCCCAGTGCTGGTTCACTAAGTGTACAGATGCGCTCCTTTCGTGTGGGCTCTTGAGAGCATGGAGGGCTGTTTGTGCCGAGGACTGACGTGAGAGAACTCCTGCTCTGCTAAATCTCACTAGGAATTTAAAATTGCTCCAAGGGGATAGGGATATGGCTCAATGGTTAAGAGCATTTTCTGCTCTTCCAGAGTTCAGTTCCCAGCATCCTCCTCCAGTTGTTCACAGACACCTGTAACTCCAGCTTCAGGGGATCTGATGCCCATTTCTGGACTCAGCAGATCCCTGTACTTATGCATACAGATTAGAAAAATAATAATGAATAAAAGCAAAATTACTCTGAAAAGTAAACTCTTGCTGGGCATGGTGTCACATGTCTGCAATCCTCGTACTTTTGAGGTAGTGGTAGGAAAATGAAGAGTTCAAGACATTCAGGTGTGGTGGTGTACGCCTTTCATTTGATCCCAGAATTTAGAAGGCAGAGACGCGTGGATCTCTGTGAATTCACGGCCAGCCTGGTCTACATAGTAAAACCCTACCTTTTAAAATGAGTTTGGGCCAGGCTGTGTTGGCACACGCCTTTGATCTCAGCACTCGGAGGAAGAGGCAGCCTGGTCTCTGGACAGTCAGAGCTACACAGAGAAACCCTGTTGATAAACAAACAAAAATGTTCAAGGCAGCCTTGGCTAGTGAGTTTGAACCCACCCTGGACTACATGAGACCCTGTTGTCAGAAATAAATAAATTAATTAAAAATTTAAATTTAAATGAAGTCTTAAACTCTAAAGTCTAATCTCAGCACTTGGGAGGCCGACAGGTGGATCTCTGAGTTCAAGGCTAGCCTGGTCTACAAATCAAGTTCCTGCACAGCCAGGGCTAACATAAATAAATAAGTAGAAAATACAGATACAATAAATGAGGTCTTTATGTGAAGTGCTATCACTGAGTAGGTTACAAGAGACTAAAGCGTCTGTCACAGACTGCCTGCTCAGGCAAGCACCGTGTCTCACTGTCTCTTACCCTCTTGCCCAGAAGGAGCCAGCAGCCATGATGCGAGCGGCCTTGTGGGAGGCCCACTTCAAGTCCACAGCCAACAGTCACCTAAGCAAACTAAGAAGGGAATTCTCGTGGAGCCTGTGAGGAGTTCAGCCCTATGGAAGCCAGGGAGGTGACACTGAGCTTTCCACAGCCAGAGTCCTGACCCACAGAGGCTGTGAGGGCGAGTCCGTTCTGCAGTAGATGGCACCACAGGCCAAAGAGTGACTCTATCTTGCAGATGCCCCTGAGGGCTGTCCTCTGCACGCTTGTGTGTCTTGCAGGTATGACACCTAAGGGTTGTCCTGTGGCCTCCATATACATGTGTACACACATGACATAATATGCCAGCGTGGATACACACACATAAGAAAGGAAGGGGGGAATCTGACTACAGAGACTTAATTGAGCAGTGATTTCATTTTCCTCACATGGCATTTCAGAACAAAGAATTTGTATGTATATGGGTACTTTGCCTGCATGGATGTCTATGGACCACATGCATGTGGTGCCATGGAGGCCAGAAGAGAACATCAGATCCTCTGGAACTGGATTTACAGACAGTTGCGTGAAGCTGTGCGGGTGCCGGGAATCAAACTCCTGTCCTATGGAAGAGCGGTCAAAGCTTTTAACCACTGAGCCATCTCTTCAGTCTCTTACTGTGTTTATCATAAAATGCTGTTTTAGCCCTTGTGATGGACTCCTTGTGATCACAGTTGGCTGCTGCATATTCAGTAGCTCATCTGCATTTCATGCAACACATCTTTACATGTGATGTAGCCTTTTCTTCTATAAGTTGCTCATCCCAGAGTCTCATTTGGTGGTTCTGTCTATAGCTCATGGCTAGGATTATGTCATATGTCTGTCACTAGCTGCAACTGATACTGTTATAGAATATTTAACTATGTAAAGATGTGTTACATTTGTTTATGCTGCATTTGTTTAATGATGTAAGGATGTGTGTTTAATTCTGTACAGATGTGTTGCATTTGTTTTACCTTGCCTGCCTAAGGCACCTGATTGGTCTAATAAAAAGCCAATAGCTAGGCAGGAGAAGTATAGGTGGGTTTGTGGGCAGAGAGAATAAGTAGGAGGAAAAATCTAGGCTCAAAGGAAGAGAAGAGAAGAAAGGAGAGAATGAGGAGAAAGAGAAGGACACACCTGGGGCCAGAAACCAGGCAGCCACCAGCCAGCCAGACTCTGGAGGAAGCAGGGAAGTAAGACCTACAGAAAGAAAGGTAAAAAGCCCTGAGGCAAAATGGAGATAAAGAGAAACAGATTAAAATAAGAGCTAAGATAAGACTAAGCATTCATAACTAATAAAAAGTCTCTGTGTCATGATTTGGGAGCTGGTTAGTAGCCCAAAAGGAAAAGTCTGGTATATGATACTGAGAAATAAATTCATGTGTGTGCACTACTAGGTCCTCTAAATTTGTGCTGCATAATTGAATTTGAAAATGCCACAGATTCTCCCAAATTACACTTTTAGATATAGAAAAACTGTATGAAAAACAGAGTAATCTTTTTGTTCTCTGTGGAGAAGTACACAGTGTGCTTGATTCCTAACTTCCCCTTTCCCATGACCTTCAGATCCTGTGGGAGACAGACTTTCTGCTAACAGGAGCGAGGGTTGAAGGGGCGTGCCAGGTCAGCTCACTAGCTTCTCTTTGCTATTGCCAATCATTTCCCCGGTCCTAGTCATGAGGTGCCGCCTGAAGGTTGAACAGCAGCCTTATGGGTGCTGTGCTTCCTTCCTTCCTTTTGTGGATCTGTTTTGCTCACCCATGAGTCAGCATTGTGCTGGGCAGGACCACAGGATGCATGGGGGACTTTACATCCTGGTTCACTCAAATTTATTCAGATTCAATAATTCAAATAGGCTTTTGAGGTCAGTGTTCAGTCTATTTCTGTTGAAGGCTCAGTCTTCGGGGTTTCTGATCCTCCTTTTGTGTCTTTCCAGATGGAAGCTGCATCATGTAAGGGTGGAGAGACTCATGGCAGGGGTGGGAATGATTGACATGTGTCCTCTCTGTGCACATCTGCCTGAGCTGCCCTCAGGACAGTGACCACTGAGACATCATTCTTCCCCGATCTATATCATCTCTGGAGTTTGCTGCTGAACCCTGGGACCTGTTGCTCTTGGCTTGTGATACCTTGCAAATCCACCATGACCACTCCAATGTCACCTACCCTAGCTACTCAACTTAAAACTTAAAACAAAACCCCTTTCCTCCATTGCTTCCTATTTTATACTTCTCCTTCTTCTCTTTCTGTTCTTTTTCTTCACTTTTGAGACAAGATCTTATTCTGCAGCCCAGGCTGGCCTCAAACTCATGGTTCTCCTGCTCCAGCTTCCTAAGTGATAGGACTACAAGTATGCTCCACACATAGCACTACATCTATCATCCATCCATCTATCTATCTATCTATCTATCTATCTATCTATCTATCATCTATCTATCTATCTATCTATCATCTATCTATCTATCTATCTATCTATCTATCAATCTATCTATCTATCTATCTATCATCTATCTATCTATCTATCTATCATCTATCTATCTATCTATCATCTATCTATCTATCTATCTATCTATCTATCTATCTATCTATCTATCTATCTATCATCTATCTATCTATTATCTATCTATCTATCATCTATCTATCTATTATCTATCTATCTATCTATCTATCTATCTATCTATCTATCTATCTATCTGTCTATCATCTATCTATCTATCAATCATCTATCTATCTATTGTCTGTCTGTCTATCTATCTATCTATCAATCTATCTATCTATCTATCTATCATCTATCTATCTATCATCTATCAATCATCTATCTATCTATCTATCTATCTATCTATCTATCTATCTATCTATCAATCATCTATCATCTATCTATCTATCTATCTATCTATCTATCTATCTATCTATCTATCTATCTATCTATCAATCATCTATCTATCATCTACCTATCTATCTATCTATCTATCTATCATCTATCTATCTATCATCTATCTATCTATCGTCTATCTATCTATCTATCTATCTATCTATCGTCTATCTATCTATCTATCTATCTATCTATCTATCATCTATCAATCATTTATCTATCTATCTATCTATCTATCTATCTATCTATTGTCTATCTATCTATCTATCATCTATATGTCGGTCTACTTTCTATCATCTACCTATCTTCTTTTTTTAGGTTTATTTATTTTTATTTATGCATATAGTTGTCTGTGTACCATGTGCTCACAGAGGCCAGAAGAGGTTACTGGAGCCTGTTGGGAACTGCGGACCCCCAGACTGTAGTAGGGGGTGTGTGGGCTGTGTCCTTTTGCTCGGCTCCTGGCTGTTGAAATAATTACACAGAGTTTTAGCCTCTTTTTGGTTAACTTTCACATCTTGATTTAGTCCATTTTTAATAATTTGTATTTACCACGAGGATGTGTCTTACTGGCATGAGTTTAACCAGTGTCCATCTTGGGCCAGAGAAGTATGGCATTTGTTATACTTTTTTTTTTTTAGCATTTTATTCTGTCTACTTCACCTATCTGATTTTTGTCCTATCAAAAGGCCAAGACAGTTTTTTTTTATTTAACCAATGAAAGTAATACAAATGAAGAAGCACCTCCTACACCACCAGACCCTGAATTTCCTATAAACAACTACTAATTCATAAGTGTAATTTTAGGCCAGGCGGTGGTGACACA